>JAUBOD010000386.1:2397469-2430224 GCA_032353885.1 Nothura maculosa
TTTCCTTTCCTTTCCTTTTTCCTTTCCTATTTCCTTTACACTTCCCTTTCCTTTGTTTTGTTCTGCTTTGCTTTGCTTTCTTTTTGTTTTCTTTTCTTGAAATCTAGCTTTGATTGGCTATGACCAATTAATGTAAGTTTGAATAATGGAGTTTCTCACTTGTGACTTTTCCTTATGCAATGTCAGAATGAAGGAAGCCATTTCCAAAGAAGAGCAGATGAACTGGACAACACATTAGAAGACATGATCATTGAGAAGTTCACTGGAATTCTTGACATACTCTGAAGGAGTGTGACATATGATGATTGTGCATCTGATAGCTATCAAAGGTGTCAGTGTACCTATTTTGTTTTTAAACTTTGTGACAGTCTTTACCATTTCCCCAAAACCCTTAGAATCCATATTACTGGGTCTATTTCTGTGTGTTTGACAAAGTGGAATATAGTGACTATGGTGGTATGTTCACTAGAACATTCCTAATATTTTAAATAGGACAGAAAGGATAACGAGTCATTGATGTATTGGTGATGAAGCCAATTAAATGAGAAGTAGGAGTTTATTGTTTTCTCCAGTGACCTGTGGAGCTGTGGAGTTGATAAACTTTGTTGGAGCTGGATCTTTCTTGTCCACAAACAGGACAGAAAATATTGACTTGGAAATAATATTGAAGAGTAAGTCCAATTTATTAAAGCAGGTAAACTAATAGGTTGATAATTTCTTCTCAATGTCTTCCTTTATGGAAACTAAATATGAATACAGACTTTTTCAGACATAATAATGTACATTAGACTCAGAATAGTCTTCAAAGACAGCACATTACACTATGCCCTTTATACTCGGACAATTTTAGAAAGCTTCTGTCAGCTCTTTTTCCATGGAGACAATAGTGGTAATTGCTTTAGACTGGAGCATTTTTAGTTCATTTCTGCCTTGGTTTTTAAATTGTTGCTTTTTTCAGATCAGCATACAAAAAACTTGTGATGCTTAGGTCAGTTCAAGGGATAAAGTTATCCTGGCATAATTAGCATCTTTAAGATATGCCTTCCAATCAGATGATGCAGATTTTTCTATATCCTGAGGTGATACGTCTTGCAAGTTCTCAGGCAGTATGTTAGTAACAATATTAACTAGGAAATACAAAAAGAATTTGGCCACATGTACAGTCTAGAACCAGGCTTTCGTACACCGGAAATATATGCAAAATCAAGTAATTTGCTCTGTCTTTTCATCACAGATGTTATGGTATGTCACATCCAAAATTTCAATCATATAATTAAAAATGTGTAAATGGACCAAATTTTCTCATTCTTTACTTATTAATTTATTTACAGAAGTCAGGAAGGCACAAGGGACTTTGAACAGCTCAGCTGCCTCAACAAGGAGCGTCATTAGCTCCTCAAATTGCCTAGGCTTTTGATGAACTTGCAGCCACACTACATCAGGTTAGCAGCAACAGTGAATCACACTGATATAAGGGGCCTTAGGCATTTTTGCTCCCAGGCTTGCTCCACTGAGGTTGGCTTTACATTTAGTACGTACTCTAAAGTGATTCTGGAAGAATTTCTATTTTGTACAGTTAAGTCTTGACCTCTGCAGAGGTACTTTGTAATTTTCTGAGAATAGGAATGTGCTGGGTCATATTTCTGATCTCATGTATCATTTTTATCCTTTGTTAAATATTGAAGACTACAAAAATGATGGGAATAGGACCTATTGTGGATAGCATGTTAAAAACCAAACACCCAACACAACTAAACCACAAACCACTTCCTCACAAGCTTTCTATTACCACTCCTGTTTTCCAGGTTTGAGATGAATGACATCATATAAGTTGGTTAGACTGACGCATTAAAAGGTGATTCCTTTGAAAGAAATTGTGAAAGCAGGGATAGTCTTGGATCTTAGCGCAAAAGATGTGTGTCTCTTATTATGATAAGATGATGACAAAAACATTACATCCTCATCAAAAGAATACGAACAAATTTGGATTGAGATTTCTATGATAGCCACATACTATGAACTAGTCAAACACGGAGGAGAAATTCAAACAGATGCCAATCTGTATAAATACCTGGAAAAACAAACAACAATCCCAAACAGGTCTGGGTATTTGTGAGAAGTGAGGCAGGACTTTGGGTAAGGAGCAGAGCATAAGAAATTACAGAAATCAACTACCAGCAGCAACCATTTTCCTAGATGGCATGATAGACAAGGACACTTAGGAATACTGCCCAATTCAGCAGTTCTCCTGCTCACAAAAGTACCCACTGAGAAGTTTCAATCAAGTATCATCAATATGTAAATGACAAAGGAGCTTGTGTTAATGATATGCATCCTAATGCAAGAAGTGGAAGCACAGTTGGGAGCTACGGGCATAATCCAAATACTGCAGCCCTGTTAGCCCAGGTGTCATTAACAGTGACATTGGCAAAGCTGTCATCTAGAGCAGGAGAGATTTGTATAATAGTGTTGTACATAGCAGACATACTTGTTATTATGCTTTACTTATTGTAGAAGTTTAATCCAGTAAGAAACTGTTGTGAGGAGCTGCTCTTGTGACTTGAAGACGGGGCTCAGGATGGTAGAGAGAGGAAATGAGGGCTCCTCTCTTCCAGCTCCATGACTTCCTTGTGTCCTGCTAACAGAAGAGACAAGCGCTGCTCCCCCAGACACTTCTGCTGCACGAGGGAAGTCAAAGTCACAAGCATTCAGTTACAAGATATTTGCCTGTGTTTTTTTCTGGTTACTATCACATCTCTGAGTCCACAGAACTGACTCAAGCTAAAGCTAAACTGACTCATGATAGAATGAGGACTGTGCATTTGAAATAAAACATATATATAATGAAAGAATAAATCAATCTCTTTCTCCTTATTTCTCTTGGGATGCATGCAGGGACAGTTGGAATAGCTGAGACAAGTTTCTGCAAGTGACTCCATCCATTTTTTTACCAGGTGGTATTGAAGAGTATAAACGTTTGTGGGAAAGTGGGACCAAGTGAGACAACAGGAGGATGAGGGGATAAAATGGAGTGTTAACCACGGCTCTGAGGGATTACAAAAGTGCAGATAGGCTCATGATATTTGACTGATTTTTTTTAATCTTATTGTCCAGTTTCTTGATATTTCTGTTGTATCTTTTCTGGAAGTCAGAAAGCTCTTCTGTTAGCAGCTGAATAGTAGTGTTCCATCAATCTACTTTATAAGCTCTAAAAATCATGGATCAATGTAATATGGCTGTGGGATCAAAGGCAGAGTTTCTGAATTTATCTAGAAGTGCATGAGTTGTGATGCACAAGGGAGATTCTGCCAATCCAGTGACTCGTGATAGACAGCCCATGAGTCAGTAAATGTTTGCAAGCCCTAAAAAAACAGTCTTTTTCTGCTCTCTTTTTAACAAAAAGGTATAGTTAATTGTTGATGTAATTTCTGTTTTTTAAAATGTGATTACATGACAGAACTGGTAAATGCTAAACATAGCCCCAGTGGAATTAAGTATATTTTCCTTGTCAAAGGATTTGCCTCAAAAAGTGTCTTTACTTGTGATTTTCAGTAGTTTTATATGCCAAAAATAATAATCATATTTAATAAATCTGAAAACTCACAAATCTCTTTTCCCAGAATGATGTTGCTATTTCGTGTCATACTGGATTTGTATATACATCACACAAATTTTCATACAGATGGTGAGATAAGCTTTCAGACAAGTTTCTGCTGTTCACTCACTCTTGTCAAATGAGGTTTCTACCATTCCCAAATATTGCCCATTTTATGATTATAAATCTGTTTTATTAAGTCAAAAGATAAATGAAATAATGTAATGGTCAAAAGTAGCCAAAAGATATTTGATAACATAGACTAAAGATAATAATGTCAGTAAATGACATTGCATTTTATGCAACAGGATTCCTGCAACAGTTTCTGCAAAGTACTCGCCTTCCCCAAAATTGTCTGTGCCCAGTTACTATCCTGGAGAAGCTACCAAGCCCAAATGACACTTTTTAGAAACGGTTGAGCTTCTGTCACTGGAAGATGGGAGCAGTTACAATCCTAAAACTATCACATCTTAGAGTGCTCACTCAGCACTCTTACAGTAAGAAGCTTTACCTCAAGATATGTCTTTATAAATATTTTTTCCTTTATCAAAACATACCCAAATGACATGGAATTGCTGTGGAGATTCACCAAAAAAGTCTGTAAAAGAGTAGAATTTGGATTACCAGCCCCAACATTTCTCAGTCATCCCCAAGGGACCTTCCTTAGTGAAAGCCCACTTGAGAAATGGGAGTAAGGACTAGGGAGAAAGGTGGAGGCAGTATCTCCTTTTCAGCTTGTGTTGACTTGCTTCAAGAGCAGGAGAAGGTGGTTGTAGTGCAGTCTTGAAGGGATATGAAGTCAATTGTTAGCACAATTGGAAAAGCTTGGGAGACTTCAGTCATCCCAAAGCTATAGCAGCGATTTCATGTGTGGGAGAATTCACTTGACCTTTCTATGATGTTCCCTATCTGTGGAACAGAGAAAAGAAGGCACTGCAAGAATAAAAACAGTAACGATAGCTCAGATCATTAAAGGGGCCATAGATAGTTCTTCCAGGAGCTTTGCCACCTCGAGGGTTGCTCTGGTGGGCCACCTTATCCTTCCTTAACACCACATTACTTCCTTGTCCAAATAGCACTGACCAAGAACGGTAAATAGATGGTAATGGCATGATTAAAGAAAACAAAGTTGCTGGTAAAACAGTGTTTTTCTCATTGCTGTTGGCAGTGCAGTCCCTTTCCCCATAGCGCTGCAGTTGCCTATACAGCCCATAGGCAGCAATTGACAGAGCTCCGGGTGCCCGCACATCCCCTGCTCCCCCCTGGCAAGTAGAACCTGCATGTCTGCACCGTTTCCCCGGCACAGCCAAGGCACGGGAAGGGAACTTCTCTCCTCTCTCTGGTCCCTGCTGCAAGCTGCGTGCCGGTGTTCCCACAAGCTGCGTGCTGGTGTTCCCATCCCAGAGAGCAGCCCCACCTGCAGCATCCCCAGCGGCGGCAGCTGCTGCGCTGCGGAGGAGACCCCTCCGGTGCGTGGGACCGTTCCCTAGCCCTGTTTGCCACGGCAGGGAAGGCAGCTGCGGGCTTGGCAGCTCCAGAGCGACCCATCCTTGTGCAGCGCTGAAACACGCTGCCCACGAGGCAGCTTTCTCGGCTCCGCTCTCTTTTCAAGTACTTCGTTTAAGTCCATCTAACTTCATTGGCTCCAGCACGCAGCACAGCACCTGTAAATCCGTGCTGCTTTATTTCTGAGGAACGACTGTTAAGAAGTGTGGGGAATGCGGTGCTATTGATGCTCATTTTGCCATAGCAGAGCAGAACTGACCTCTAGTTATGTAGTAACAAGGGGAAAATTTCCTGAAATTAGACTACCACAGGAACTCTGGTTTTAGTCACAGTTGTCATCTGAGAAACAAATTTCCAGGCATTTTTAAATCTAATTCACTTATTTTTCATATAACTGGATTAGAAAATGTGATTAAGCATCACAGAATCTTTGCCGTTGTGCCTGCCTAACCTTTGGTGAAACATGAAACCGAAAGAGGGAAACTTTTTAGAAGTAAAAGGAAACGGCGAAATCCTTTGCCTGGATTTGGTACAGTGGTTACCTACTAAGTAGGAGCTAGAGACACAAAAAAGCTCAAGCAAAAAGGGGGTAGTGCAGCGGAGAAAAGGTATTAAAACCTTTGTTGATGAAACTGTTTCTTGTTGTGATTTGTTGGACGTTTCAGGGCTTGGTCAGACCCAGGTGCTTGCAGCAGCATCCCTACCCTAGCAACACACTCCACAAGTGTCACTTGTTTCCCATCTTTCATTTTATGCCCACAAAACTCTCTGAGGCAGGAAAAACAAACAAACAAACAAATGATCTGACTTGCTGTGGTGCTAATTCCAGTCCCGAGGTCCGGACTTGAAGCAAATGTGCAAATATGGATGAGCTAACCCCCTCCACACACACTGCCCTTCAGGGCAATTTTACAAAATTTAACAGGATTCTCATCCTCCTCCAAACCTAAAGGAGCTGCAACCCTCCAAACCCTAAAAGGAGCTGTGCTGCCAGCACAGCCTTGAACACCGTGTGGATTAGCTGGGCTATTACTTGCACTTAGTGTTTCAGCAGCTTGGACTGGGTGATGGGGTGTGGGGCTGGTTTGTGTCCCAGGAACATTTTAAATGACAAAGCCCAGGCTCGTAAACACCAGACCACCATCCGAAAGTCTAAGTAGTCCATCGAGGATTGTCAGACCCGCGGGGTTCGTAGAGGGCTGGGCTGTCCTGGGGAAGAGCGGGGCGCACAGAGGTCCCGATGAGCCCCATGGGGCCGCCTCACAGCGAGGTCCAGGGCTGGGGGCAGCGGGAGCAGCGGGAGCAGCGGGAGCAGCGGGAGCAGCGGGAGCAGCGCCCCCCGCCCCAGTGGCTCCCCTTGCGCCTCGCGGGGCAGAGCCCGCGGAGCCCTGCTCCGCAAAACCCACTCGTTAATATAAACCAAATAATGGATGGGGGACTAGGGGGTGTGGAGGGGGAAGGCGGGGGGGGGGGGGGAAGTAGGGTGCGCGGCTGCTCATGAATTAAATATAAGTCTCTGACTGTCCTGAACAAAGCGACCATCCCCTCGGGGATGGGTGACGTCTCTCCAGTAACGTGATTGCTTCTTCGGAAGCAGAAACGTGTAAGCGCTATAAAACGCGGCGGCGCGACGGGCAGCTCAGAGCGTGCGGCGGGACGGAGCTCTCCTCAGCCTCCTCATCCTCCCCCTCCGTGCTCGTCCTCCGCCGCGGCCGCCCCGCGCAGCGCCGCAGGGCGCAGCTCCCCCGCCGCTCCGCTCCGCTCCGCACCGCGCAGCGCGGCGCCCCGCGCCAGCCCCTCCGACGGACTCGCCGCTCCGTGAGTAACTTTGCGCCCGCGGGGACGCGCCGCGGCTGCCCGCGCCTCAGCCGCCTCCCGCTGCGAAAGGCGCCGCAGCCGTCGGGGGGCGGCGGTGGTGGTGGTGGGAACACTATTATTTTAATAACACGCTTGGAAGTAAGAAGCGGTCGTTGTCGCTGAGGATTTCGCCGTGAGCGCGGTGCAGAGCGCGGGGCTCGGGGCGCTCACGGCTCTTCCCTCCGCAGGTGGCGGCCATGGAGCACCGCGGCGCCTCCCCGCTCCTGCTCGCCCTCGCGCTGCTCAGCGCCCTCTGCTGGCGCGCCCGCGCGCTGCCCCCGCGCGCCGCCGCCTTCCCCGCCGGGCCGCGGTAAGCGCCGCCGTCACCCGCCGCTCGGGTGTCCAGTACCGGTACCTCCGGTACTCGCTACCTGAGGCTCTCGCGTAGCCGGAGCCACTCGGTGCCCCGAGCGCCTCCGCGGCGCGACCCGCTGGCGAGGGGCGCCCTCCACCTCGGTGTGTCACCTACACGAGGGTGCTGGAGCGCCGGGGCGCCTTGTCTAGGGAGCCTCCTGTTCTGGGGATGTTGAGAACCCGTGGGACACAATTCCATGCAACATGCTGGAGGTGACCCTGCTGGAGCACGGCGTTGGGCTAGGGGATCTCTAGAGGTCCCTTCCAACCTCTGCCACTCCAGTGTAAAGGATCTTTGTTAAAATGTGCTCCCTGGCACGATGGGTATCTGCCAAAATAGCCTTGGCATTCCTAGCGGGAGTCCCCTTTATCCCAGCAGTTCAGCGTGCACACCTGCATAGGCAAAATCACACATATTGAAAACTCCCGAGTGGTGCGTGAGGAGAAGCCATTTGTATGCGTTGACGTATAGTTTTGAAGTGGCGGAACTGCTGTATACCTTGAGTTGTCTGCTTTTTTATTAGGTGTATACATAAATCAGGTGGCATAAAGAGTTCCACATTTAGGTTGAAGGAACATGAAGTGTAGAAATAATATAGGAATGCAGCATCTTGCTTTATTTTCAAAATATGTCCGTTAAACTGGTTTAATTTACACGGCAAATACACCCAACCAAAATCTAGCTTTAGTGTGTGCTTTTTGCATACCATCTTTTACCATCTGTTTACTACTGAGATAGGAGGTTATTGTTTTCCACAGAATACAAAAGCCACTAGAAGAAACATCTGATGCCAAACCACTGCTATACAGCCCTACTGTCCTTGATAAAATATTACATTCACTATTGCGGGAGATACTTCACATTCTTGCAAACTTAGCAGTTTCTAGGGGTGTATTAAATCCATTTGTATAAAGCTATTGTTGTGAAACATTTGGAAAGGTTAATTTTGAGCACCTATTAACTTGCAACTAGCAAATTAATTTGAACAAATGAGAATATGGATCAGTAGACATATCTGCCTGTATTTCATATTTTGTTTGAAGTTTTAGTGAACATGTTTACTTTCCTATAAAGAGGTCAAACAAACACTTCATATGCTTTTTCAATGCACTTTAGGTCTTAATTGAAAGGTAAGTTCCACTTTGCATGGAAGGACACACAATTTTGTCAAACATTTATATGAAATATGATTGTTATGAAAAGCTTAACAGTTGTCACTAAAGTTATAATTGCCACAAATGATGCACTGTTTATTGGAGTTAATCATCTGTGTTGATAATACATTTCTAGAACATATGCATTGAGAGAAAGAAGTCCTATTCTGTCAGTTGCTGTATTATATTACAAAATATGGATTATATTTGAGACTAATTTTTGTAGAACTTTTATTTAGACTATTTTAACACTTCATGCAAACTAAAAAAGTTTGTAGATGTGTAGTTGGATGCAAATCTGACTATAAGTTGAAGTGCAACAGGCAGTGCAGAATATACTCAGCTAACTGTATTTTCCCCGGTTTTCTTCTCCAACAGATTGGTAAACAGACTGCCATTTGATGGAGCCAGTGAACCTGAGCGTGCCCGTGGGTCACTAAAGTCTGAATCAGACACTTTCCAGAACACGCTACCTGAAAATGAGAAATTCTATCTTGATCTGTCCAAAATTATCGATAGGTGAGTTTTTTTTTTTTTTATCATAAGAACAAATGGTGATGAATTACTTGAACTATGCCAAAAGTGAAGAATGCTTTTGAAACACTTCACCACATTTTAAAACTGTTAGAGATGTAGGAAAGGAAGAACAGATCACAGAGAAAGCATACAACTTGTGGGTGAATATTGATAGCAGTAGAGATGTCCACAGAGAAGTTGCTTATACATCCATTCTGGAATGTTGAGCTCATTCACTTCCTTATATACCCTAAAAAATATATTGTGAAAATCTGAAAGTTGTTTCATGAAACTATAAATTTGATTTTTTTTTTGTGTACAAAAGATCATTTAAGGAATGCAGTATGTTTTAAAAATTAAAGTTATCAAGATGATATGACCCAGGTTGCATTGTAGAGTTTGTTTATTGTCCATTTCAGAAATGCAAGGCATGCTGATGGACTTTTCACCAGCCTCTACAGCCATCTTTTGGCTAGACTTGCTCTGAAGAGATATCTGCAGTCGGTTAATAGAAAACGAGTTAGGTGAGGTCGTACTTACATTAGGTAGACTCTTTTCCTAGCCAGTTTCATTGGCAAGTTTTTTACCGTTTTATACCCGATTTCTCATTTTGCAATTTGGAGATAATGACAGGGAGACTGATATAATGGGGGAGTTGAATTGAAAATCCTATGTAACAGCTAAGTGGTATTTGTTATTAGATGAATATATTGTTCTTTATTTCTGTACAGCTGTGAAGAATATAGCAACAGATACTGCACATAGCACTGATAATAATTTTTGCAATATTGCCAGAATTTATCTGGCCAATTGGCTATTTTTTATGTAATAGTTTAGTTAAATTGTACATTCTGATGTAGTCTTTGTGCTAGCTTTGTAAATGAATGGCAAAGTTAAATAGAAGATGACTGATTGTTCAGTTCCTATATTAAAGCAAGGGCATACTGAATGAAATTAACACACAATTGATTTACAGTGACAACAAAAAAGAGTTTTTTCTACTTTAGAACATATTGCCAGAGCACACTGGGAATCTGCGTTACAGAAAGATTCAAAAGAAGATGAGAGATATTCATACTCCAGGATCCAGATGCAACTTCTGGACCCATAAACTAATGACTGCAGGATGCTGACAAAAAAATACTGTGTACTTCCCTTGTTTTTATATCCCTAAGCAGCAGCTAATGCACACTCTTGGGAACAGACTAATAGGATATGTTGCTCTAACCCAGTATGACAGTTCTTGTGAATGCCTACTTCATATGCTCAAAAGCTGAATGAAAATTAGGTCCTCCAGTTTTACCCTTTTATCTGAAGGCTGCCTTTGTCTCTAAACATTTCCAAGCATTTATATCAATGCTGCCTTTGTTCTAGAACATATAGGACCACTTTCTCATATACTGTAAATTAATGTAGATCGTTAAAGCAGAACACACTAGCTGAAGGTTCCCAAGACCATGCATGAACAAATATGATTCTGAACTTGGATTTCAGAAGATATGCTTAGTTTTCTGATGCTTCTTTAAAGCAAATACTTGAATCTAAAATTTTGAGGATACACTCTTTTTCAGAAGCTTGCTAAGTCTTCACTAAGTATGATGGGAACAACGACTAGGGCCTTAAAGCATGATCTTTGGGGGCACACCTTGGTATTGTACTAAAATATATTTCAACAAATAGAAGACAACAGGTTAGAATCAATTTATTAAAAAGAGTAACTTAGTCTCTGAGAACACGTAGGAGGAAATCATAAAATCCACATTCAAATGATTAATTACACAGAATTCCTATGACACAAACTCTGGGATTCTTTCAGTAAGATTTGTATGGTTATGGCAAAGTTGCTTAGGTTTGTCCAAAGGACTGAATGCAGATTCTGTGGATCTGATGTTTGTTATACCTTTTAATAATGCAATGGCAGCAAAGGGACTCCTTTTCAAGAGAAGAAAGGAAATTCCAAAGTCATAATTGGAAATGAAAGCTGTAACGAAACATTGTTTTTATTTAGATAGTCAACACTGTAGAGTTTATTTCAATCATTGTAATACTATTTTTTTTAAATATTATTTATGTTAGTTTATTTATATTTAATTGTTATGTATTACTAGATCCCAGGACAGTCCTGTCAAACGTCACTCTGATGCTGTCTTCACTGACAACTACAGTCGCTTCCGAAAGCAAATGGCCGTGAAGAAATACTTAAATTCAGTTTTAACTGGAAAAAGAAGGTATTACAAGAAATGCATATATTTTCCTTACTTAGATGGTATCAGGACATAAAAGATTTATACCTACCTTTTATACAGAGAGGACAAGCAAACGACGAAGAACATTAATGACTTTATAACATAGTTTATAACATAGTTTTAAAATACAGACAGTATTTCCTTCCAGACTAGAACAGACATCACAATCAAATTAGAATAAATGAACAAAGAGATGACTTAGCACCGGAAATGTTAAAAAAGCTTTTAACATTCTTAAAACACTTCTTTTTTATAGCAAGCCTCTTAAGGAAGAATGCACAGAGCTATGAAACATAACCAATGTTTTATAATGAAAACAGTAGTGTTTTTGAACTATTTGCCTAAAGGTATATTTTGAATAAATAGTTAAAACAAACATTTAGAAGTTCCAGAAAGAATAAAGACTAATCCACTGTGACCTAATCACATGTATATCTTAATTGGTATAGCTGAAGAATGCCAGTATGTGTTATTGAAAGGCATGCATTCTATTGCAAACTCACTCACCAAAACTACCGCTTTTTTGTTTTAAAATGTAATGTCTTTATAGGTGTTATTGAATTGTTTCATGTGTTTTACATTACTGCTGTATAAATGTAATGAAAGATGAAATTGCTACGTTTCGGACAAGGCATTATTTGCTTATCTGCTTTTTCTTCTGAGGGCAGTAAAATTTTTTTCTGATCCACCGTAGCCAGGAAGAGTTAAACCCTGAAAAACCTCAAGATGAAGCAGAACTGCTTGGACCATCTTTTTCAGAAAACTATGATGATATTTCTGTAGATGAGCTGCTGAGCCACCTCCCACTGGTACGTCCAGGTCTACTTGATTGCTGCTCTCTTTTAGTTAACTTTCGCCATTCGATGAGATTAATCATACATGAAATGTGGTTTCTCAGAGAAAGCAGGAACACGGTGTTTCTGTGGGGACTGTATCTGAATATAATAATAATTTTAATAAGAATATTTAACTGATCCCCTGGTTGCTGTTACTGAAAATTCCTAATTAAATGGAACTGTTAATAATGCACTCAAAACACTTGGGTGTTTCAAATTGTGTTTACTGCAGCATAAAATCCAAATTGACTCATTTTTAATTATAAAAATTATTATTTCTTCAGACAACTGTCCTTCTACTTTACTAGATTTTAAGGGGGATAAAATTGAAAAGGTAATAGAGAAGTGAATCAAGTCTGATATTCTTGAAAGTGTGTTATAAAATTGATAATAAGGTATTTTTGATATTTAGCTGTGTCTGAATTACAAATATGAAAAAAAGCACACACTTGAAGATAATATTTGGAAGAAAGCAACCCCAAATAATTCCCCATACTGTTGATTCCTTTAGGAAGAAATCCCCAAAAACAAAATACTTTTTCTTTCCATAAATGTGATAGTTTCTCTAAAAACCTGAAAGATTAGAATGGACATAAACTACTTGTACTTGAAGGAATGAAACAATTTCCAACTGATGAAATTAAGCAAAGAAATATTCTTTCTAGGCAGATTATTCCCAAAATACTTGTTTTTGGACTTTACATCTTCTAAAATATCTGGCATTCACTAAATGAGATGGAATTCTGACCAAGTAGGTCACTGGTCTGCTTCTGGAAATATTTTTATTGCTTTTTTTCTGATGGACTGTGTTGATAATCCATGTTTTCTTATAAGTGAATCTTTTCCTCAGCATCACTAGCTATTGGTATCACAAAGGACAAATTGTTAATGCAGCCTGCATTGAGGCACCTGAATTTGGGTATCCATTTCCAGGACATGGTTGCATTGATTGTGGGCTATTCTGCACATTGGGTCAATGGGCAGTAACCTGCTTAATCCTTCAGTCATTTCTGATCCTACAAGCATTGGCTGCTGGGTGCATCACACATTAAGCTCCTGTTTGGGAACTGCTTGTATTTGCCAGTCCTCTGTACAGCAAGGGATTTGGCAAGCCTTGATTCTTCTCTACATCTTCTCTGTGTTTATACATTTGCTGTTGCAACCACTTACAAAAATGAGTGTTCTAAAAACACATTTCTCCTTTGCTTTTCAGGACCTCTGAAGGACACCTGGTAAAGTCTATGACAAGAGCAAGTTATTTTTGATTTCCACATAGTATTTCAAAGAGCTGACTTTAGTCATCAAACCAGAACAAATATGTTTGTGAAGTGAAAGTTGTGATATATTTGTTTCTTATGTAACAAAAGTTGATATTTACATTGTAAATATTACTCTAGAGTTCTCTACTGAAAGCTGTACATACAGATGCCAGTTTAACTCATGAGAAGTCTGTGAGTCCCATATGCTGTAAGTCTTCAATAAATCTGAAAATGAGTATGCAGTTGGAGAAAACCCTACTAATTAATTGGCTCATGTTGGATACAGTACTACTTCAGATAAACTTGTTTCATCAGATGGGTACATTTTCAGATTGCTTCATGAAAGTGTAAAAGTGTGAGAGATTGTGTTAAATGCATACAAATTATATTAAAAAGTTAGTTCTCTGAAGGTGGCTTCCAAGCAAAAGTATGCTTTTTTAGCAGCTAACCAGAGAATGAGAGGAAATGAAAAAACATTACAAAATAGTTGACCTTTGACAGAATCTTTCCTTTCTATTTCATATTTTTAGTATATCACAATATAAAGAACTATTAAAACCATCAAAATGTATCCTTTACTTTCAGTGATATTTTGAATGCTCTGGACCTGCCAAAGCACGCACGGAAGAATGCTGTCCCTTGATTTGTTTGATGTCTAAAGTCATTGGTTATTCTACATTTGATTGTCTGTAGCTTTGATGATGAAACTATTCCTTATATATAAAATAGATCTGAAGACACTTTACTATTTTTTCAGAATGAATGTAACTTACAAAATATGCAGACAATAAATCATTTTATTATCACTGCAAACTATTACTGGTTTGAGTCAATTTATAATTACTTGGAACAGTAGGGGTCTCTCTTTTAAGTGCTATGTATTAGCAGAGAAAAAATATTCTTCTTGGACTGATACATTCTTATATATATTATTCTGTTATATTGAAAAGAAAAAGCAACTCCTAAAATAAGCCTTATTCCTTTCGCTTTGTATCATTGTATCATGATATGAAACTGGAAATATGCAGCTGATTCACTCCTGTTTTGAATCAGAATTTTGTATTTTATTAGAATTGAAATTTTAACTGGTTGGATCCCTTACTGAAGAAATATTTATTGCTATAAGGACTCAAAGTTCCAATACAGTAAGGAAAGCACGATGCTTCATGTACTACCTATGAAACACATATTCATGTGTGATATCAACTATAACTCTCCCATCTTTTCCTCCCAAAAAATATAAGTAAAAAGACTTCTAAAGCCAACCTAGAAATTTCAATTTGGAGTTTCAAGTATGTTTATGGATCATATATACAGCCATAGCCATGATAAAATTCTTTTATTGACAGACACATACTGGACTTTTCCAATAAAAAATCACTGTTCCTATATAGAAGGAAGCTTCAATCATCAAAAATCTGAGATTTATGGGAACTAGTTTTCGTAAATATATGCTCTTCCAACAAGCAGATACTATCAGTATTGCCAGCTGCATGTCAAATGAAAACCAGTTTGTACACATACTTTTATTGATATAGCCAATTGGTATTGACAAAATGTTTTTCAGTGTAAAGCAATGAATGGTTCACAAAAGGCAGAAGCATAGTTTTAGAGACTTCCTTCAAAAACTGATCTTCCTATGGTGTTCCATTCTTAATTCTTTGTGAAATTTGAGCAGAAAATTTATTTCAGGCAAAACCTGAGACATAAGAATAGGCTTATGCAGTAATGCTTAACTGGAAAATATTGTTAGCATAGTTTGATCTTTGTTAGATTTTCTTTGATAATTAATCTTTAAAAACTAAAATATATTAAAAAATCAGAAATAAAATTTCTATGGGCTTCATAAACCCAACATTTTTTAAGGGTGCATAAGGCTCATTTTAAAGTAACAAAATGGGAACAGTGGGCTTAAATTTTTATTCTAGATCTTCAGCTTTAAAATGCAATATTAGAGCTTCAGTTGACTTTTTTTCTTTCTTTCTTATTTTATTTCCAGCTGACAATAAGGCAAGTAATGATTGATCTTGTCTTTCATGTTTGATGTTTATTCCCTCCAAGTTTTTTGTTTCTCACAGAAAGCTACAGAACATAAAATGTGTTCTGTTAGAGTGAAGGATGGAATTACCTACTAAGAATAAAAGTAAAAGAAAGAACTCAGATAAAGCAGGTGGTCTGTCGGTGTAGGTGAGGTGAGAAGCAAAGGTACCACTGCTAGGGTGGACATTATGAACAAAAGGCAGAGGGGAGAGTTGCTACGTTAAAATCCGTTCAAATAGAGCCTTAAATTTATATATTGCAATGTCACGGGTTTTTTTTGTTTTGATTTGGTTTCGACTTTTTTGGTTTAGTATTTTGTTTTTTTTTCATTTGTTTAGGTCACAACTCTTTTGGGTTGCAAAGTGTCCCTGTTGCATGAGGCATCTTTTTGACACTCTAAATTGCCTAGAGATTCATCCTGATCTCAGTTCAGATGACACTACTGCAGTGGCAATTGCTTCATGAAGCAGGCCAATGTAGCTCATAATCTGTTTTATGTAAATTCCTCCTTAAAATGGAGATGCTATTCAATGGCTGTATCTTTTGATCACTGTAGGTATCAGAGTGGTAGACAAGAGTTAGCTATGTTTTTGAGGTGCAGCAGGAAAAGGACGTCAATCAGTACATATTGGTGCTGCAGTAAGGTGCATCAGTCTACTATCTGCCTGCCTTGCTTATGGAGATCAGCACTGCAGAGAACCAACTGCCACAACCAGCTTGGCAAAGCTCCTCCTGCTCACCAGGACCAGAGAGCTCCTGGTTTCCCACTGGAGATTTTTGATCTGGCTTGTGCCTTGCACGGCCACTGACCTTTCCCTTGGACTCATCTGGCAGAACATGAGGCCTTCTCGAGGATGTGCTGGCTCAGGAAACTGCAATATTCTCAGCTTTACTTAGCTTGACTTTGAAACATATTCAACTAATTTGTTTACCCTTTTGGAAGGTGTATTAGAAGTAGGAAACAAATCCAGTCTTTCACATCAGCTTTTAAAAAGTGTGAAGAATAATTTTATGTGTCTTCTACCTTTGAAGTATCCAAACAGTCAAGTTTGGAAGTTTTAATTCATTTTCATATACAGGTATATGCTAGCCCCTGACCGGAAAGAGACCAAAGCTCAGCTCTCCTTTATGAGCATAAATATTTTCATTCACTTAATTGACCAGAATATTTAAGCAAAAATATGATTCTGATTGTTGAATGTTTAAGCTTAAAGAATGGCATAATTCCTTATGGTACAGGAAAACACGATTCTCTTATGTTAGTATCAACATAAATTTTGTGAGAATAATATCCTCAATAGAGCATTGTTTGGGGAAAGAGCAGAGAATATTTCAATAATGAGAAAAAAAAAGTGAAAAAAATCCTCCCCACTGAGTGAATTGTTTAATCTTAGTATTATTCCAGATAGGTAGAAACATATTTTTTAAAAAGGAATACATGATTTTGACACCTGAAATCAGTTTTCACACCTGGGTGGACATTTAGAAGACCTTTTTCTCATTTACTGTCAATAAGACCAGGGCATCTAAGAGTCTTATTTATTTCCAAACATAGGATATAAATGTTTAAATAATGTTCATCCAGCTGCTTTATATTTGTCAAGTCAGGAATTTGTTCTTATACATACCCCCTTTTTGAGGGAGTTGGGAGGAAGCAGGAGAGAAGCTAAGCACCATGGTTTTCTTCTATTATGAGATCGCTGGATTAACAAAGGCTTTTCTATTTAGGAAATCTACAGACCAGCATTTTTGCTAGTAGTGTATTAAATAATGTATTTGATATATTTAAAAAATGTGAGTCCAAAGGCCTTTAACATCTTTTTTTTTGGCAGACAGGAAGCCAGTGATACCAAGTCTGGATGCCTCCTAGCTGTTTATTTCATATACTATTTAACTACTTTTACTGAAAGTGTAGTATGTACAAATTCATTTGACAGAAGTCTTATCATCAGTTTTTGCTATTCTAACATAGCTCTTAATCTTTGTCTTTCTGACAACCTTTTCTTTCATAATCACAGCCAGAACGTCTGCACATAGTATTAAGTAAGCAATGCTATCTCTTACTAGTGAGAATAGAAAACTGCTCTGATACTGGCAGTCAGCCTTCTAGGAAGCCTTCACAACAGAGCTAGGGTTACATCATTTATTTAGAAAGCCCAAATCCTGTTTAAACATTAGGAGAAGTATGCAAAAGTCTAGATGATAGCAATTCCTTTCATATCAGGGCATTACACCCTGCATTATACAACTGTTAAAGAAAACATGTTATGCTGAAGAGAAAGAGCTTCCGTTCTCTTCTTGAGAAGCATGTAGCAAGAAAGACAAAAAGAGCTGGGAAATGCTTGGAAATGCTGTATAAACTGGGTGTCCTTGAAAAAATTCCTTAATATTATATGTAGTTTATAAGTGATGTCTTTTTTCTTGTAGATTTAAGACTTGCTTTAAGAAAGAACGAAAGGTCCTCTCTTGCTGTCAGAGGACTTGCATCATGTAAATTCGTGCATAATTTTAGTGAACTCCATCAGGACAGCTGGGTTTTATGTCCTTACTTCTGCTGTGGCACAACAGTTTCTGAATCTAGTGCCTCTACTCATTGGGAATCTTCTTTGAACCATGACTCTATTTGACAGATGCCCAACCTGTCAAACAGAGTCAACAATTTGTCACTATCCCGGCACTGCTCTTAATTATAGAGTACCTTTTCTCCTCTCTGGAGTTAGTCTCCTGGTTCTTGATTTCATTCCCTTGCAAAGTTTTGCTTTGTTAGGCTGATTGAAAAAGTTCATACAGTCTTATCTTGCAAATAGCTCTCCTAGGCTGTCCTGGATCCCCACATCCAACGAGTCCATGCCCCACAGAGAGTAATTTGTTTTATTGTAACCTGTTCTTTTATTTGTTTGCTTGCTATTGTTTTGTTTTGTTCTTCAAATTCCACTTCCTTAATTCTGTTGTCAAGTGAGATGACAGGCTAGTCTTTACACTGCCCTTCTGTCATCTGGAATACAGGGTAGCAATGTGATGGCAGCAGCAACCACAACCTGCTGATGACTTCTGCCAGCCCAGGGAAGTGAAACAAGAGGTCAGTCCACAGCAAAACCTGACCAGATTATCAAGTTATTTAAGAAAAAAAAGAACTATGCATCCTTTTACTTGCTCTATGAGTAATAAGAGGTATAGGTTACACACTAGCCTATAACGAGCATTAATGCTTCAAAAGGAAGAATGAAAGGAGTCATGAAAGCATGCACTTCTGGATTTATGTCATGTATATTAAAATATTATGCTGAAGTGTATGCTGCCAGTGATGATAAAGAGTGGCGAGTCTCCTTTTATCTGCAGCTAAAGGGATTACCACAGGGATTAGCTACTGGATCATTAGTCAACTGCTGTGCGAGAATAAAGAAATCCATCTGAGAGAACTACTTCGGTCTTTGCTCTTTGATTTATGATTCATTCTGTTCGGTACAGGTGAGAATGCAAAGTGCTTAATGTACCCTTCTTTCATAGAGTCAGGGCTTGATTCTTTAAAGACAAATTTTAATTGGGCATTTCAGGTTCTGTAACTTTCAGGCGCCATCTGAACGCATTTTCCCAAAGAATGGTTAATCCAAAACATCATTTCCCAGGCCTAGGCTCAGTTGAATAACCTTAGGATATTTACGATATTCTGAAGGATTCTGAAGTAATATATGAGAGGATTATGATAATTTTCAGTAGAAGAACAAAAAAAATCACTTGATAAAGTCAGAACAACATTTCAATTGACTCTTTTTTGGTTATTCTTTTAAAATATGTTTATAGGGTTTTATTAATAAATAAATGTGTGGCGAGTATATTATTAATCTCTGTAATAAGGGTATGTAATCCATATAAATGTTCTATTTTCTATCTCTAATTACATTATTGTTTAACAGTTTCCTAGAAGAAATCCATCAAAAATTATGCCTCAGTGAGGTACTTCTTTGTACTAATTTTATGTTCATTGAATGATAAACTTCAGCATAAAAACAGCATGCTGTATAATTGCAATATATACAAATTATTTTTTTCTCTTAAAAATGAAGAAATCAGTGAAGGAGAACCTCCCCTGGCCTAGCTTTTTTCTCTTCAGCAGCACTGGTAGGCCAGAATAGAATTAGTTCAAAGTCCTAGTTCTGCACTGGTTCCAGTAAAATTTAAAGCACTCGTAAATCAGAATTCTGATCTGATTGAGCTCTTTGTCAAAGCAGATAGTTCGAGCAAGCCATAGTGGGATTAGGAACTACATTCTTCCAAATCCAGCCCATGCAATCCAGTAATGCAGCTTACAAAGAGATGTCTTTTTAGCTTTCCCTCTTGAGTAAAGATGCTGTGTACCCATATATTTTAAATTTCTTTGTACTGCTAGACATAAGCTAAGGAATCTGAAAGAAAATCTCATTGTAAGCAATTTGAAAAATGTCACACTAGAAATCTTCATACATGCAGAAAGATCTCTCTTGGGAGAACTTGCTTCTGAAAAAAAATAAAGAACTGTTCCAGTATCTATTCATTTTTTAATCAAATTTTATATATAAATTAAAAATTGTGGAATATTTAGACATATTTTCTGCTCACATTTTTTGTGATCATCTTCAGAAATGACGGACTCTGCCTGTTTCTGAACTCAAGATCTCTTTTTTACCTCAGAATCTTTTGAGATTTTTAGCTTATTAAAAAAAATCTTTTTCTTTTCAATGCTGAGAAGCTCTAAATACACACCAAAATCTTTAAAAGTAATTACCAAGATATGTCATAACTAATAGCAAAACCCATAGTTTTAATTGCTTTTTGAGTTATATCTTCTATTTTGGCTTTTCATGTATGCATTGATTGAAGAATTTCATCCAGACAAAAATTTTAAGTAATTTGTCATACAAATATTTTTATCATAAACAGTTTGTCTAGCTTCATTTCCATATTGCAGCTTTGATACAAGCTTAAGTGCAAGCCAATTTGCTAATACTTTACATAAGCAAATGAAAAAAATCAAAAGTAAATGGGAAAATAGCATTTGTTCTGTTTGTATTTGGTAGTGGCAGAATGTCTTAAAACTAAACTATTCAAATACACATAGAGAACATCCAATTATACTTCTTAAAGCTCCTAGTACAGGAACATGATCAAATTAATGCTTGTAATCTTGTTTTCCTTTTCTTAGTATTGACCACCAGCAAAAAATAACTACAGTAGAATGGGTTTTTGAGAGTGTTTCAAACAACTTGATTTGGTTAGGAGGCAATTCATGCCATTAATAAGCCACACCTCTCCAGTTTAGACTGTAGCTGGAGAATGTATGGCAAACAGAGTACTTTAAAGGTACTTTGTTATATTTCCCTTGTGCTGAAAGATCAAGCACTTCTATGTCTTGTCTGTATTTGTGTAGCTTGTGGAAGAAACAGTGTGTTCACTGCCTGACAAAGGCTTGGGTTACTTTCTGCTGTTTCTAATTATATGCAGTTTTCAGTAGCTTATTAAAACCTTAGTAGCTGGCATGGGGACCAGGTAATATGGACTTTGTTTCCACTCATTATTTCCACTGCCTCTTGAGTTAAACCCTGGATCATTCAGGAGTGAGAAGAGTAAAGGTCTTTACCTTCCCATGTAGAATAAAAAAATAGGAACATAATGCATGGAGATTATCCTCTAAAGACAGGTTTTGAGGTGGTAATTCATGTTAGTCTCCTGCTGTTTTCCTCTAGTCCTTCCCTTATTTGGTGGGAAAGAAAAGAATACTTCCAAATCTGTCTTGCTTATTTGATTGTTCTTTTCCTTACTATATGACCAAACACAACATGCCAAGTACAGTCTCTTTTTTAATATACACAGCATATAGCTATTTGCTTATTTGTAGTTTTGTCATATGTCATGATGGACAAGATGGGAACTGGAAAGCTCTAATGAACAGCCTAGTAAATTTTTGAGTAATTATTTTTTTTTTTACTATTTCATTAGTATTATTACAGACAGAGGTTCAACAAATGTGTCTCCTCCTTCACTCATACAAACTGTCAACCCTCATCTTGAGTGGTGGGCATTGTTATTACTTACTTACATAACAAATTATTTTATATGAATACATATATATAAATATATGAAGATAACGATTTTGTATATTTCCTGATAAGTCTTATTGCAAGTAAATTCCTTTTAACTAAGAAGATCCTGCAAAAAAATTACTTAGTTTAGAGATATAAGTATCTATGCCTATAATGGCGTGAAGTAATGACTTGTCAAAACATCATTTAGGTGCTAGTTCAGAGTTTTACTTGCACACTAGCCACAAATGCACAAAAAAAGTCTACAAAAAAGAAAAGAAATTTTCACCTCAAAATAAAAGGATAGCTTAAAGGTGATATAATTTCTATTCATAGAAATCATAAAAAAAAACAAACAAAAAACTGAAAATAATGCTTGGAGGTGACCAAGTTTGTGTAAATTACCAATCAATAAATTTAGATGAAAAATGAGATGGATTTTCTAGACAATGGAGAACTCAAGTTGTGCAAGGATGTTCCAAAACAATTTTTAAATCTGTATTTAGTAAATTTAATATATTTATGCATATGATAATCTGATGCAGCTTTCCTGTGACAACAAGGATTAGGTGTTGGAGATCTCTTTTTGAGTCCTACATTCTAATTCATAACAGAGGAAATTTGTATATCAGCATATAGTAATTTTTTCAATATTTTTATCTACTTCTTTACAACTTTAAATTGGATTTCATTCTGGCCCTTTTATGGTGTCGATTTTCATCTTCAGAGAAACTTCAATGCTTGTAAATACCTTAACTGTATTGATTTGGACTTTCCAATAATTTCAGTATATCTACATTTAGTAGATGTACAGAATAATGGCTAACTTGAGTCCCAAATTATTTCCAGAGAATGTGAAATCTTGGATTCCTAACAAAGCAAAAGCTAAAGTTTACATTTTTAGGTCAGAAGAATAGAAGAGAGAGCACTATTTTCAATGTTAAATAAGAGGAAATAAGACGGTAAATTAAAAAGTCATTGTGAAAATGTGCTTTGTTGCATGTTTATTAACTTGCTTGGTGTATATAGCAATATATATGTAGATTCACACACACGTGTACATTGCTGTTTTTCTAATTCTTGACAACTCTTGGACCTTCCAATAGAAATTACTATGGAATTGAAACCCTTCATCATAATTCAGCCTAAATACTACTAATCTGAACTTTGCTACCTATTAGCCTGAGGGTCACTACATCACTGCAAGTTCAGGTTAATTACTCATTATAAAATTCCTTTTAAAGAAATGCACCTTTTAAACTGGGCTCTACAGATACAAAAAAATGAAGATATATCATAAGTGCCTATAATATTGTGCTTGGAAACTTAAAAAAACCTCGCCCTTAGAAAAACATAATAGATATGAAGATGGAACAGACCACTGATTTTGAGTAGACTGAAGGAAGGCACCTAAAGAGAGAAAACTGAACTGAAATCCATTCAGAACAAAGAAAAATACTGTGGATTTGGATACAAAAGTGCTATTTGGATTCTCTGAGAGTCTCTTACAAGGTGCTGCACATGAAGTATCTGCTAAACAATTGTACTGAATTAGTATATTAAGGAAGGTAAAAGTACCAATTTTAGCCCCATATTCTATTTCTAGTTGTATTCACACAGCTCCATTTCAGTCACACTGTATTAAAGTATCATTACAGTGAGTAACACCTTTAAACTCAAGAGTTTTCATAATATTGCATGGTGCAGAGAAAATAATCTTCAAATATTATTTAATCATAATAATCAAGGTATTAGGCTAATTGAGGTCCATTTGATAGAGCATGATGAGATTTTCAATACATTTAACAGAAAAGAGAAGAATTATCAGATGAGTCACTTATGTCAAATTATTTCTTACTGGCAGTATTTTACAATTTAGGGCACCTTAATTAGGTTAGAAGGAAAACTCCTGCCTAAGAGCTGGTTCTTAGATACAGCCTCTGGTTGCACCGAAGTTCACAAAAAGTCCCTACCACAAGAAGGATAATTATTCTGTAACTAAAATGGCCTCTTGACCTAGAGAAAGATTCCAGCCATGTGTTTCTTGAATGATTCACATGCATAATTCAAAGGAGATTAGTTGTACTGGTTTCCATGCTCCTCAAGGAATAGGAAAGAAATAGAGATATTAAGAGAGGAAATGTAATTAATGAGCAATGAAGACTGTTAAAAAGGTAGGTCTGATTGCACCAAGCACCTGGGAAATCTATTAAGATCACAATTAACTTGCTATTTGATCTGATCTGGAAGAGTTCAACTTATTATAATAGCACTCCCAGACAAGGCATGATTTTGCAGATGGTTTTATTACATTAAATGTTAAGTGAAATCCCCAAACTAAAAGACAAAAAGCAAAATCCCCCCCAAATCCAAATGCCCTTTCCTGAGGTGCTTTTCTCAAATTCAATTGCTGCTGAGTGTTTTCAAAGACCTCTAATAACCGCTAGCATAAAAATGCCACTCAGCCATGCAAACAGATGCCTCCTCTGCTGTTTGCCAGAGGTTTTCTTAGCAGGTGGGCTGAAGATAAATATCACCACAGTATTCCCCTAAGAGCACTGCATTAGCACACATTGAGAGAGTTTAATGGAGACTGACTCAAGTTGTAAGGGTGACTTGACTTCTCTGAAATCAAAAAGTACACCAGTCATATTCGTTCAAGGCAGAGAAAAAGTTGCTAAAACTACAAATGAGAACTGCTAGAATAGTAGAGCAGAGAATACATGTGACATTATCTATTTCAAATCAGTTCTTAACAGAAACATCTGATTTTAAATGGCCGAACTCATCTACTAAACTTTTAGTCCAAGATGCTTTTTCTTACAGTTCAGAGTTTTTTTTCAGGGATGTTTAAAGTGAAGAAAATGGAGCAGTATGTGATAGGTTGAGCCTTTTAGCTTTTTTATCTATATTTTATTTCTTATATTTATTATTATTTATTATCTTGCCTTCAGAAAACAGTGGTAGATTCACTTGCATTTTCTGAAGCCCTTGTTTACATCTCTAGCTCCCTCTGAAACCTTCCAATTAATCTCAGTTTGTGGGTCAGTGATTCTCAGTGCAAGCACCTGAGAAGACACAGATCAGTTCTACAGAGAATGTCTCTATTTGTGTTTCACTCAGGCTAGAGTGGAGAAGTAACAAAAAAAATTTCTTTTTGTCTAAGAAAATACTGGATATATGGAAAGAATGTATTAGAGTGGCAATTAAAAATTTTGTCTAAAATGTCAAAATATATGATGGCATTAAAATATGCTGAATTTTCCTTTGATAAATGAATGTATAAAGTATTCCCTCTAATTGTAGTCGTTTCTTTACGTTTCACCCAAATTTTGTGTGTAATGCTGAAATGTTCTCTTCTGTCATTGCACACTAGAAGACAAAAGATAAGGAATGAAGATAGTTTCAACATCCAAGCAAGAGGAAAAAAAAATAGTTGGCATCTGGTTTAGTGGTGGGAAGGAAGGAAACATATATTATAGAATTTTGGCTGAATAAAGCCACAACTACAGCTGCTATAAAACTCTGTGGAAACTATGTCTTTTAAAATGTAAAATCTCTGTCTTTGGCCAAGAATCAGGAATATTGTATTCTTGCAGAATGTACTTTTATGTTTCCGGAAGTTTCTTAGCTACTTCTGTTTCATGCTTTAAGAAGAGCTTATCTGTCTGAATTATTTTAACTTTGAAATGTAACATTTGCTCAATCCAAATGTATTTCTTTTCCTTACAAACTTGGCTTTAC
The DNA here is from genome assembly GCA_032353885.1 of Nothura maculosa. Taxonomy (NCBI): domain Eukaryota; kingdom Metazoa; phylum Chordata; class Aves; order Tinamiformes; family Tinamidae; genus Nothura; species Nothura maculosa. Next base: position 2,422,634 of record JAUBOD010000386.1, read on the forward strand.
TTACTTTATCAGTTGGTCTTGATATAACAACTCTGCTATCAAGTTTATGTCAAAGAGTTAACCAAATTGGAATAAGAAGTAAGTCATAAAAATTAAATATTTTGAATATATATGTGGGTCAAGTCTGAGGTCTTTACTTAGACTTGTGCAAAGTAGAGCCAGGCACTTACAGAATTACATGGTTTACTACTCATTAAGCTGAACACCTATGGAAAGTCTACAGGTAAATCCTTCCCTTTCAGGTATCGTATAGGTGTCGTTGAATATGTATTTTATAACAGTAACTTCATTATGTTGTGTTCCTAGAAGGAGTATGAGAGTTCTTGAATTCTGTTCTACTATCTGAATATATTTTTAGCTCAGCAGCTGCAACAAAGATTAGGTTGTTGTTGCAAAATGTTAATTGGTAAGTACTGGTGAAGAATACAGAGGAAAAAGACTTGCATGCACTGTTTAATAAAGCTGTGCTTGCTTCTTGAAGTGAGGGGGTTTAAATAAGCAATTGCAGTAATGAAGGTTTCAGATGACTTACAGAGAAATCATGACTTACACTGTTTACAGACTATCAAAAGCAATTGAGTTTTAGACTGTGTCTGATTAGATGTCTTTCCAACTGTTGCCTTGTGACAGGATGCTTCCTATCACTCATTGTATCATGTTTTTTTCATTGTCAACTCAATATAGCAATCAAGACTTTGGTACTCCTTTTTTATACTAGTTAGCACAGATGATTTTACAAAAAAATGCTAATATGAAAATAGTGTACCAATGAGCTAAGAATGATAGACTATGCAAATCTTGAATGAATACTGCAGACATTGCCGGTCCAGGAGAAAGGAGTTAGACCTTTGGCTAAGCTTAATTGGCTGCAGGGTTTTAGATATGCTCTATCTCTTCCAAAACTTGAAATAAATTTAAATGTATATATCTATGTATATATCTAGCAGATATTTATTGAAAACTTCTACTCCTTCCCTGGAAGTCTTCTATTCCATAATTCTTCCAGGGCAAATATATTCGATTGGGAAGAATCAAATTTTAAAGAAGGGAACTCCTATACTCTCCATGAAACAATAAGTATATGTCCTTCTGGCATCAGAAATGGAAGATAGAATGTCATACACACAATTAGATTCAGTTTTATAAAAGGACAACAAGCTGAGGGAGCAGCCATGACAATTTCTACATCTTCAGTTCTTGTCCCATACTTTGGAATACACAAATATTGTAAAATGTTTTAAGAACATGCATACATTATCCATAACTAATTACTTTTATATATTTAGTGTGATGACAGTTTTTGCAGGGTAAGTGGAAAATATATTAAAAAGTCAAAAACCAAACAGGAGTAGCAACATTGATAGCTGGACTATGATATTTTATTTGACATGGGAAATGTTGCCTATTAAAATTAGGAAAATAGAATATGTTTTAATCCATTGAAATGTATTTCCTCTTTCTCAATTTTATTTGAACTGAGATAAAGTTAGGTTATGAAAACCCTCCTGGAACTTATGTTTGATATGGTCCTTTTGTATATACTTTATGGTAGATTTTCTGTAGCTTAACATAGAGTTGTTTACTAACATAATATTAAATTAGATTTCTATTACTAGAATAAATAGATTTCATAAGATGATTTATTATGACTTATAAAATGAAGAGACTAAAGAGTTGGTGTCTGTATGATAGTGAAACTTTGAACAGATTCTATTGTGCCATCAGGAGGTTTGTGTAAATTTTAAGATATGACAAAACATTTTGCTCAGTCAGATGTGACAAAACCAAAACCATAAATATCCTATAGTAATCTTATTTTTTATAATTACATCTCCATTTTTACTGACCCATTTTCTAGTATCTTTTCTAACATAAAATGTGCTTGCACAGAAAAGCTAAAAGAACTATCAGGGTATTTGCATGGAAATAACATTTCCCTGTGTTATCTATTAGTTATTAACAGTATGGAAGGAAAACTTATAAAACTTTATGCAAGAGGTTTTGTTAATTCTAGTTGTCACAAGGCAATGCAAGAGGCTGTGACCTCTTGCATTGTAAGAGTAAGAGTTTTTCATAAAAGAAATCTGTTTGTCAGAATGTTGAGTGCTTCATATATTTAGTCACATAAACGAGGAAACAAATTATTATGCATAAAGTAGCTTAATCACATACCAGTGAGTCTTATTTTATGGAAGACAAAACTGCAATTTAACTCTTTCAAAAGGAAAGAAATCACAATCAAACACTATTGTTTGTGGTGACTGGTGACACTTAAAACAAAAGATTATTGAGCATGGTTTAAACTGGTTCTTAGAGTAATCACATTTTGCAATGAGGCATGTTCACTGCCAAAAGAGGGACAATTACATGGATAAAGCTTCTCTTACAGAACCTATCAAGACTAAGTATTTGTACCATCATTTATTTAATTTATAGTATTATTATGGTAATATTAATTAGTAATAATGTCCTAACCACAGCAGTATGGTAGCTCGACATTTTGTAATTCTGAGTAATATGAACTTCTTTACTGTGAGAGTGACAGAGCTCTGGCACAGGCTGCCCAGGGAGGTTGTGTAATCTCATTCTCTGGAGATCTTCAAATCTTGCCTGGATGCCGCCCTGTGCCCCGTGCTCTGGGTGTCCCTGCTGGAGCAGATGGTTGGACTAGATGATCTCCAGAGGTCCCTTCTAACCTTAACCATTCTATGATTCTGTGACTCTGTATGTTTGATAGAGGGTGCATTTTTTATATTATACATAAGTATTTAGAGAAGTATTTAGGAAATGGAGAACTGTGGTATGGTAATGAAGTCAAGGCACACACAGTCTAAATTATCCACAAAAAAAATGCATATAACAGCTACTCCTTGTTGAATTCACTGTATAACTTGTAATAATATTAGATAATGATAGTAATAATAATCATGGAGTTGACTTTAGAACCTACAATCACACTAGATCATGATAATGATAGATTATAATAATATTAAACTCTTAACAAAATTAATGTACTTTGGGAAAAAAATAAAGAGTGTCTGTATCAGGAGATGCCAGGAAAATGTCAAGGCCCTCTGGTCTTTTAGGGGAAGATGGGGAAGAGCGCTGAGAGCTTCAATAGGAGCAGTGCAATGGTGGGGGCTGTTGTTGTCTCCAAAACCCTTCATATGTCGGGTTTACTTTTTAGCTCTTTGAGGGCTGTGTTAGAAGCCTGGTGACTATTTGGTGTTTTGCAAAATTGGACATTTGACCATCAAGCTCTGTTTTCATAAGCAAGTGCTCCTCTTCTTGAAGGACATCAACACCTGCATGCCATTTTATTGTGGCATGCAAAATTCCAGTCTGATTTTTTTTCTGCCAGAAATTTAACATTTACTTGGAGTGGCATAGGCTGACTGACTGACAATATTAATTAAAAACAAGCAAAGAAATTATCAATAGGGGATGAAAGTCTGATGCAAAATGACGATCTTGCTGAAAACAAGCTAAAATAAATGGCATTATATTTTCCCTAATTCTGGAGAAAAAACAAGCAAATGACTAGATATAACAAGGGCAGAATATTCTAAGATTAAAGTGTCAGATGCAAAGATAATTATATAAATATAAAAGGAATTATATTATATATGTATAATTTAATGACATATCGTAAATATTACATATAATATTACATATAATTATGTATGCAATGTAATAAATAAAAGAATTGTAAATACTAGGAAAAATCTTATGTGAATGTTAGCAGTAGTTAATGATGAAACTGAAACAAAGCTGGCAAAAAGCTGAAATCACTCTATTTATTAAATGATTTGTAAATGGAGGCCTAAATAGAGACCTGAGACAAAAAATACATACAAGACCATGGACTATTTCCTTTTCTAAAAGCAAAAGAGGAAAAGAAACTTTTCAGCTCTTGCCTAACCCTGAAGAAATCTAAAGAAACGTAAAATAAATAAAATTTTTACAGGGCCTCCAGTCTTAAGATCTGTTGCTGGAACAGACCAGTAGTTCTTCAGTCATAACAGATTTGAAATTTAAGTTCCATCGATATCTGCAGAGCAGCTGCTCTGCTGCTACACTTCAGTATGTTAAGCTGGAATGATTCTCTGAACTCACTTAAAATATCATGATCTCTAAAACCAGAGTGGATCATTTTTTCCTGCATCCCCCTATATGCTGATGTTCCATTCTATCAACAGTGATGGATAATAGGGCTCCTCAGGTATTGCCAGAGGAAATTCAAGCTCACTTTTCTCAGGAAACTCTGATAACCAGTACATACATATTTATGCAACAGATAGAGAAAAGGAACCCTCTCATGATCTTTGTTGAAAATACTATAGCATATGTAGGCTAAAAACAACTTCATGATGTCAGACAAAGAAACAGCATGAACAATTGAATATGAAGGAAAGAGGGGTTCCCAGTCCTGCTAAAGTCTTTGCATTTTATGTGTTTTAGGTTAAAATAATGCTTCAGTTTTGTTAGAAATGGAATTGCTCGGGGATTTTTTTGCTAGCAATCAAGTAAAAAAAAAATCTAAAAGACCCTAAAAAGGGTCAGGAAGGACTAAAACTTGATGTATTCCCTTAATCTAGGGCTGCCTGGATATGGAAACTACTAGCTCTGTATATCCAGATTTTGTAGCTACTATACTGGTAGATCTATTCTATATGGGGAATACAGGTAGCCAGTCTCATTTTCCTTTAAAGGTGATGAAAGGCTGTTTTTGCACCTAAAGAGACATAGAGGAGGCAGAAATTTTTTGGTGCAGATCTGCCAGTGTGCTTCCCACAGGAAGGCTTTATTTAAACCATGAAAATACTAGTTTTATTTCTGTGACCATTCATACGTCTAGCTTTCCTACTAGAAGACTACTATTGGTGAGAATTTATTAAAACTATGATAGTGATTTAATTGAATTATGATGGTATAGACTGGGCAATCAAAGCATTTTCAATGTTATCAGTTTACCATTAGCTGGCAATGCTTTTGGCCACTATATTTGGGACTGAGTCTTAAACTGAGAATTGTAGTGAGACTGCACAGCTTGTTAAATTCTAAATCTGGAAGCAGAGAAAGCTGTACCGAAAACTTTCATCTGAGAAATAGTAAGAAATCCTTAATTGACATGAGTTTTTGTGAGAACTATGAAATTCACTATTCAGAAAATTTGTCTATGTAGGAGTGAGATGGATTTTCCTTTTTTTTTTTTTGGTCACCACCTCCATGATGAATAATGTTACTTAGTAAAAAGAAAATCACTGACAACTAGCAAGAACTCTGAAATGATCAGGGACTTTTTATCAGAACTCATTTAGAAATGATACATAGAAATAGAGTGCAAAAAAATCTTCAGTCAAAAGCTGTCTTCCTTTCGGCAGGTATGGGTATACAACCATATTTTCTTACCTGTATGCTGCCAATAGAAGGCAAAAAAGTCCACATGCTACTGGTCTTATTAACTTACTAGTATTAATAACCATTTGGATATTCATTGTTTCTCAAATCTAATCATATTTCACATTTATATTGCAGTGTATAGGTAAGGATTTCAGAACACTTTAAAGATATTAATTAAGCCTCATTCACAGCACTCTTGGGAAGCACAGCTAGAGTCATTAAAAACATTTGACAGGAGGTACTAAGAATTAGAAAATGTAAGTCACGTAGCTAACATGATGCATGACAAGAAATTAATGAGGGTTTTTGAACAAATTTAATTTTTTTAAAAAGTGACAAGATTTCAAAAGATTTTTTTTTCAATTAGGAGTTTTTGCCAACACTACTGAAGACACAAGAGTGCATTGAAGTCAGGCAATCCTAATTCAAACCATCCGTACATATTTAAGAAATTCCAAAGCTATTTGTAAGACAAATGAAGTTTTCCTGGCCTTATACTTTTCCTTTAACCCTTTTCACTTAAAACTACTTTTCAGCAATGTAGTTTTAGAGAAACAGACCTACTTTTTGTGTTTATAAAGAAGAAAATAATGTTCTCAATAAAATGGTTAATTGAGCCAAACTGTAATGGGCTGAGGAAGACCATGAGGCTGGCAGCAAAGCTACATATTATTTATTACATTCACTCGAGAGAGCTAAAAATGGTGTAAACGAGTTACTTTTGAAATCATCATACTAAAGTTTCAATGAACTATCTTTTGCTATAATTCTACAGTGCATAATTCAGACCCATTTCAAGGAATTGTGAGGCACTAGCACACCACCCTTAAAAGTAGCACATATCTGACACTGCAAAAATGCAAGCTGCTTTGGAAAACACTTCAAGGACAACTTCAGATCAATGCTTATTATTATCTCCCTCCTTCATCACTGTATAACTCACCTCACTGAGCCGCATAACACTGGCTTTCCCTCAGATCCCATTGGGCAATTAATAATCAGAAAAATCAACAAGCAAATAAATGTCAATGCCACAGCTGCCCCAATTTGGTTCATGAATCTCTGTGCTCTTGAATCCTAAACATATAGTGATTTCTTATTTCTTAGGAACTGGAAATCCCTATATCTTTCTAATGTCTCTTGCTAAGCTAAAAAAGAAAAAAAAAATGGGATGCAATTTATCTGTATCTGGTTCTATGTGAACTTTTATCAGCTCTAATTGCCTTTCTGCTTTGATGTGCTCACAGTCTTTCAACGCTTCCATTCCTTTCCCTCCCACTTGGGAAAATATCCCAGTTCTCAGAATGTGACCTTTGGCTTCTTTCATGAAGACGAAAGCAGAGAATTTATTCAGGCTCCGAGCAATATTAACGTCATTAACTAACTTCCCACTTTCTGTATATCCCTCAGTGGCTTCACAGAATACTTGATTGGCTTTTGCTTGTGTATGTAAGTGACATAAGACCAGATTGCTGCAGCTAAAGTATCTATTTCTTTTATTGATTTTATTGCATTTGTCACTTTACCTTTTGCTGACATTTTATAAAATCAGGAATTTTAACAATCTGTTTTTTTTAAGTGGCACTCTGCTTTCTGGACCAGTACTGTCCATTTCCAGTCTTTTCACCTTCCTGCACAGCAGCTGTGTCAAAATTGTGTCCCCATCTTCCTGAAGGTAGTGGGAGCTTTTCTTGCTGCTGGCGACAACAGGAAGGCCCTTTAGATGGCCTTGAGAAGGTACCTCTCCTGACTGTGTCAACTCTGAGAAACTAAATTTAATTTTACTATCTCTTAAGTCCATTGGCTTCCAAGCTGTTTTTCACTTCCTAGAGATGTTGTGACACAAGCATTGAGTGTCATCCAGTGTTTTGATAAGACTGTTCACTGCTGTTGCCAGAGAGCTGAACTGAACCTATCTGCCTAATTTCACATAGGCTAGCAAACAGATGAGATAATTTCTATGTTGGCTTCTTAGCAATGGGAACTGATCTCGGTTTCATGTCATAAACTCTGTCCCCATGAAGTCCATATTTTTCCCCAATTTTTTTCATGTCTCTTTGGGTAGCTCACCTAATATGAGTGGTTTCCATATCTTACTTATTCTAATGAACTGTTGGGGATTTAGTTGTTAGTAGGTAAAAGGCTATGAGGTTACTTTTGGTCATTGTTCTGTGAGAAGCAACAGACA
>JAUBOD010000386.1:2430324-2442151 GCA_032353885.1 Nothura maculosa
TATATAAGGATGCTCTTTCTCTATTAAACTTTGGCAAACCACTGATCACATTGGTCGTATGTGCTTTGTCCGAATCCCCCGCGTCAATGAAAAGTCTGCATGGCAGTGGTGTGCTTCTTTATGTTACAGTGTGTCTGCCTTAGGTAAAGCATAGCCTTCACACCCTTTCCCAGTTGCACAAATATGGATAAGTCTTTCTACATTGTTCATTATAATTGATCTATGGGCTAATAAAGTGATTTTTTGGACTGAAAAACTCCAACAGTTTTTCTCATTTAATGTTTCTCTCTTTCTTTTTTTCTTTTTTTTTTCCTTTTCTTCTTTTTGACTACGTTAATATAGATTAGGAAAATGTCTTTCTTACAAAATTCCTTGTAATTCCTATGCTGTAGGGAAAGGTCATGAGACATCAGTCATAATGATGATCAAAAGAGAAGTCAATTGTATCAGTACCATTCCTGATAGATATTTCACTAAGCAGCTCTTTAAAAGTTCCAATATCGGCGATTGTTCAGCTACTTCTGGCAACATATGACAGTAATCATCTCTTCTAACAATTTTCCTGACATCCAGCCTAAACATCCTTTGCTGAAGCTTAAGTACAGTTTCTTGTATTAATTAATTAATTTATATACTAATTTTTTTTGCAGTTCATTACAGTGATATTTTACTTTTCTTAAATCAACATTTACTTTGTATTATTTATATTTCAGAGATGGATAGTATTTTTCCCTTTAGTTATTCCAGTCTCTTTGTCATTAGAGCTTATATATTCAGAACTTCAAATTGTTCTTTCCAGTCTGGATTTCCATTTCTTGTTCTTGTTCTTGTTGTTGTTCTTGTTCTTGTTGTCCACAAGATTACATCTCTGATGCAACTTTTTGAAGTAGAGGGAAAAAATCCACAAAAAAATAGCTAGATTGAAAAGACCACTTTATTTGCTTCACAAGTTATGTAATTTTACACACATAATTTACTCCTTTTTATACATCTCAACATTATGAGACTTGGTTGGTTGGTTGGTTGGTTTTGGTCAGACTATTTTAAAACCTCTTTTTTTTTTAATGTGTAAGTTGGTTCAATATATTGACCATATATTGACCCACTGAAGTTACTGTGGAGCTGACTATTTCTTTTCAAAGTATTGTACTCATTCTTACTGAAGCACATGATCTTGATTTCAGACCTTTTTTCCCCATCTTCCAGCATCCCTTTTTCTATTTTTTTCTTTCAGCATCTTTGTAGCCCTTCCTCTCTATTTCTATTTGCAATTAATAGATATATTTTCTATTCTGTCCTTTCAGTCATCAATACCACACCCAGTATAACTTTCCTATTTTGCAGTGCCATACTGATAATTTTACATGAGAATCTATTTTCCCCTTATGCATAGAACTTCCCTGTAGCCACTATTTTGCCCTAATTTGTATTTCCATGGATTTGTCATAAGATGGTCATGCGAAACAATGTCAAGATCTTACAGATGTCAGTGACTGATGTTTTCCAAATATATTCTCCATCATTTCTGTCATCATAGAACTTATATGCCTCAGATCATATTCCTTTTCTTCCTTGACATTTAGGCATTGTCTATAAAATAAACATTCCAAGCAGATTTCCAGTAATCATGTTATTCTCTATGTCATTTGAATTATAATTTTTATGTTGAACTAGAACATTCAGTTCCTCTTTTGCATTCTCTTTTTCCCTCTTGTTCTTGCTTTGACACTAATAGGTATGCCCATCCTTCCATATTGTTATACTAAAACAAGTTGTTTATATTACAAATAAAAAGATATTAGTAATGAAATTTCATATTTTTTTACCACCTTCCAAATTCTAGGATATCTTCTCCTGAATTCTACTGTCCTACAAAGCCAGTAAAGTAAATGTTTTTGTCTATATTTACAAATCCAAACGAGAAATTGTCTATATAGCTTGAAAATTTTGAATATATTCTTGAATAAGAAATATGAACATGGCTCACAGAAATATATGAGCCAGAATGCTCTTGAGACAAGACATAATCATCAGACACAACAGTGTTTAGATTTTTTTTCACTTCACATTTTAGACGATTAAGTAAACAGGGAAAAGAATTATATGCTTCCCACATTCTTCCTACATTAACTTTTCTTAATGACTCTATAATGATTGTATGCGATTGCTGTCCTGCAGGTGGTTTCAAAGGTAATTTCTTTACATCATTTTAATGATTTGGAACAGATGTGCTCACTAATCAGCTTACCAGTTAGGTGCTTACCAGTTAGGTGCTGCAGTGGTGTCTGTACACAACTACTTGAGTTGGGCAGAAAGGAACCTCATGAAATTCAACAAGGCCAAGTGCAGGGTCCTGCACCTGGAGAGGAATAACCTCCAGGCACGAGGACAGATTAGGGACTGACCTGATGGAGAACAGCTTTGCAGAGAGGGACCTGGGAGTCCTCGTTGACACCAAGTTAATCATGAGCCAGCAGTGCCCTCTTGGCCAAGAAGTCCAATGGGATCTTGGCTGCATCAGGAACGTTGCTAGCAGGTCAAGAGAGGGAATTCTGCCCTCCTCTTCAGCTCTGGAATATTGTGTGCAGTTCTGGGCTCCCCAGTATAAAAGGGACATGGAGCTTCTAGAGAGGGTCCAGTAGAGAGCAACAAAGATCATTAAGGGAATGGAAGATCTCTTGTATGAGTAAAGACTAAGTTGGGCCTTTTTAGCCTGGAGAAGAGAATGCTGAGAGGGGATCTGATTAATATGTATAAAACTTGAAGGGTGAATGTTGGGAGGAAGGGACCTCTTCTCAGTGGTAGCCAGTGATAGGACAAGGAGGAATAGATATAAGTTGAAACATAGGAAGTTCCATCTACATGTGAGGAGGAATCTTCCTGTGAGGATGACAGAGCCCTGGCACAGGCTGCCCAGGGAGGCTGTGGAGTCTCCTTCTCTGGAGATCTTCAAAATCTGCCTGGATGCCGCCCTGTGCCACATGCTGAGGATGTTCATGCTGGAGCAGGAAGGTTGGACTAGATGATCTCTAGAGGTCCCTTCCAATCTTGAACATTCTGTGATTCTGTGACTGCTTTTTACTACAGACTAGCCACCATTTCCAATTATCTTTGTGGAATTTCTCTTAAGCATGAGCAAAGGTAGGGCTCTCTCTTTTAGTAGTTTGGGAAAGGTGTGAATAAATTCTTAAAAATTTTCAATTTTTAACTCAAACCAGGCATGGATATTCCAGAAGATTCAGAACAGAAGAATATTTTGACTTGGAAGATAAAAATTTTCATATGAATATGATGTTAGCCATAAGTGACAGGTCTATGTAAAGGTTACCCAAGATTATTCCTACTGTTATCACTACTACTAAGAGGGTGCAAAACTGCTTACACATCAATTAAATAATATTTAGAATTCAAATCACAGAGTTCTACATAATATGCAATGCACACTTCCTTGAAAAAAAGAATCTTCCATATTTAATGCAAAGAATGTTACCTGAAATTGGTTTATTCTGATGATTTTTAGATGATCCTTTAAAATGGGAAATTGTGGTTACTCTCAGTGAATACTTAAACCCCAAGGAGCTGTTGTGTCCTGACATAATAGTACATGAATTGAATTGCACCATTTTTCCTTATAGTGCTGTGTGCCATCCTGATGGCTGGCTCAGGAACAGAGGAGTTGTTCAGAACGAGGAGAAGAGCTTTGTAGAAGATATAGATGGATATGAACTATCAGAAAGCAATCTTTATAGTGCCTGGTAGAATTTGATAATAAAGATAATAATTTAATTGCAAGTGCCCCAAATTGTCTTAGATTCTTTTAATAGTATAAAAATGTGATGAAGTAAAAAAATAAAAGATGAGATGAGCACCTAAGTTGGCATCAATAGATGTAACTCAGTGTAGGGCAGAAGAAATATTAATAAAAGATGATGAAAGCATGAAGGCTGAGCGAATTTGTCTCAGTACTCCTAAGGTCTTTAATATCTATTTTCCATATGTAATGTAGATAATATTTTGGATCAGTATCCCTTTGTTTCAAGAAATCTCATTTTCTTCCTCTACTGCCCCACCTGAACTTACTAGCCTTTTGCAACTTTCTTCATTGTTGTCTCAATAACAAGTGGGGAAAAAAAACACAACAACAATAATAAAAAAACACTAGAACTGCCCATGCTGACCTTGGCAACTACACCAAAATACATAAGAAAAGAATTGTTAAGATTAGGAGCCTTGTTTGATCTCAGGCTTCGATGATTTAAAGATGACAGCTAATCTCATTCTTGTCATATGAGGACTCGAGGGATTTCCAAAAGGACAAAGACACCCAGATTTGTCATTCACATGAGCTTAGGCTGTATTATGCAGCTTTTTTGCCCACCATCTATTTGCTCAGTTCTTTGGAGATCTTATTAAAACTACACAAATGCAGTGTTCTGTTTAAATCATTGTCTTCAAAAAACTGAAAGGACAAGCATTAAACTTTGACATCTATCTGATTGTTATTACTGTTTTGTTTTCTTTCAGGAGACTTGAAAAAAATTCCTTGGAAAATTATTGTTCTAGCTGGTAAAGAAGTATCAAAAGTGGAAAACATTTCAATGAACTTCATAAGACCCTTAAATTCCTGTTTTATTCTAGGGATTACTGTGCATCTACCATATCATACCAGATTATATCCTTCTTCAGTTAGCTTCCCCTCACCCACAAACTGAACAAATGGAGTGGTAAAAAAAATCTAAAAAGCAGAAGTTCCAGATTCAGCTCTGTTAACTTAGAAGACAAAATTACTGTGATGACCTTAAGCAGAGAAAAGGTGTTTAATGAAGTAGGGTGTATGTGTAGGAGGGGATTAATTGTACATTCAGTGTCTGTTTTTTACTATATAAATTGGATTTGAGGTCTGTTTTTATTAAAAATTCATACAAAAGAGTTTCTATCAGAGATTTAGATTAACAATGGATTAATTGATTTGATTTAAATATTCACCCTGGAAATGTTGCTGAAAACAAAATCCAATCAGCACCACATAATGCTATCAATTTTATTAGGAAGAAGAATGCAAAAAATGTGAAGGCTGAGAGTCAGAAGATCTCTTGGATCTTCTGTAGGAAAATTAAGATAAGTGGAAAAGAGAGAATAAAAGAGATTTGTGAGAAGGCAGAAGCTGAAATGGGAAGACAAGAGAATGAAAGTATCACAACAAACAGGAATAAGAAAAATGCATGGACATCAGAAAAAAATTAAAACAAGAAATAAGGCTAAGTACCAAGAAGAAAGAAAAAAGGCAAAGGAAACTGCCTATGCCGGAAAAGGATGCAGTCTGATAAGAAGCAGAAGGCATCAGATAATATGAGCAGCCAGATGAGTTGGACAAGCCATATACCTAAGCAATTATGTGCATGAAACTGTCGGCAGAGATACTGCAATTTTAGATATGATGAATGTGGAGAGCATACAGTTGAAACACTAGTAGTCTGCACAGCCAGATGCTATGAGATATGTCCCTGAAGTGTGCCTTGTTGAATGGAAAAGCCTGCCTCCCTTGTGTTAATGAGCTGAATTACCTGGACTTTCTGATGGATTACCAGTGATTTCACACACAAAAAATCTAATCTTTAAGAACAGCAGATTATTTATTTATTTATTTCCAGTGAGAAGATTGTGACTCTTCTAGGTTAGAAGAAGAACATTTGACCGTACCACCTCCAGGTTAGATTACTGAAACATTTCCTATAAGACATGGCATCTGACACTCACTAATCACACTAACTACCTCCTGCTCTTGCAGAAAACAACTGTTCACAAACTGACCTGCTCTCCCAATCAGCAAGAATGGTCTATATGAGTATACGGGTCAGACTACTTTTGCTGCTTTGCTTCCCTGGTACTGTCTAGTGGGCACCCAAGGGGATCGAGGATGGCAGCCTTACACAGCAAAATAAGTTTCAAAAAGCAAGCTGAAACTAAAATAGGCATTTTTACAACATATAGTTCTTTCATGCTATCTGTGCCTCTTTCTTGTATGAATGGTGAGAGAAAAATATGGATTTCACTAAACAGCTGATATTACAATAAACTACCTGCGATTGCTAGTCTGCTTTGTATCCCCCTGCCTATTTCTTATGGTGGGACTGAGGAAGGTCAAGCACATCATAACACTTTCTGTGATCATAAGCTAGAAAAGATACTCCAAAATACCTAGAACTATTCTTACTATGCTTAGTAATGGCTGAAGCAGAGAACAGAGATGGTAACAAGATCCTATCCAGTAATATTCAGATGAGACTGTGTCACATATGTGCCAAAACAGATAACAATAATGAATTGTTACAGCAAGTAACTTATTTGCCTCATGACATTCAATAAGAACAACTTAGAACTCAACTACTTATACAATTTATATATTGGAGGCTTTGTTTTTGCTACAAATAAACTATTGAAGCTATCATCTATAAAGCCTTATTCTAGACTATTTAAAATTGGACATTCTGGGTAAAACCTGCTTAAATAGTTACAAAAGTTTCAAGAGTAAACAAAATATTGACTCAAAAAATGTTTTCTTGAGGTAAATGTTTTTGTTCCCTAAGTGACATCTATTTCTACCTCATAGCTTGCTTATGAATCAGATCATTTTCCAAAGATACACATAAAAATGGATTATTAAAAAGTCATCTGAAAACAGCAAGATCTTTAAAATCAGAAGCACACTTGACATAACAGTCACGAGTGTTATTTTAATCACCCTAAAGCTTCTTATTTCAATGCTGCAAAATAGATGTATTGACAGTTGCACAAGAGTGAACTTTAAAGGAACAAAAAGGCAGTAGAGGTCAACCAAAGTCTGAATAAATGTTAAAGTGCCAGAGGCACAAGAGGAAATGCAAGGATTTCAGGCATCACTGCTATCCCTGAACCGAAAGAGGGAATTAAGAATAGTCCAGATGCTGTGCCCTGAAATAGGAGAAAAGGGATTCCAAGTGCTGTTTTGTCCTAGGAAAGCAAGAAATGAGGTCAGTGCTCCCCAGCTTTACCAGAAAAGCAGCAGGGAGTTCCTCAGAGTCTTAGCTAGAAAGGGAAAATCCACAAAGCAGTAACTTCAAATTCTGATAGCTAGAGCTTTTTTCTAAAGAAATTAGAAAGATCACCTTTTTTCCCTCCTCTTTATATCTATATTTATAGAAATTAATTTAATAAATGAATTTATATTCATATACAAATGTATATTCATATTATATTCACATTTGTACATGAATATGGAACAGTTTAAATACCTTTTTTTACCTAAAGGTAAATACCTTTAAAGCTTTTGGAGAACTGAGAACCAGTTTGTGAATTTCCATTTTCCTTTCTGAAATCATCCTCTACAGAGATTTTTCAGAAACAGAGCTCAGGTCTGTACCATGCATTTATCTAATGCCAAGTATCTGTTCTGCACAGGGATTGCAATATGGGACAATCTTCAGGGCATAAACTTAGATAATACTTTTTATAAAAACTTTTTTTTAATATAAGTTGAATTTGTTGAGTAAGATGAATTTGTCTGAAAGATGAGTTGTGCTACCAGAATTTTTGTCCATATTTCTGTGTTTAAATCAATTTCAATTAAGTGATTGTCACTTACCTTAGAGTCTAACACTGTTTCAGAATTTGTCAAAGCATTCATTCAGATTAGAAAATGCTATAATTTCTCAAATACTTTTTTTAACAGAAAATAATCTTTCCATTTCTGTTAATAGCTCATTCATTGTTCACAGTTCCATTTCAAATGTCCTGTCAATATCAATAGCCAAACCAGAGTGAAGATGTGCTTCTTCAGTTTCTCTCAGTAAGACACATTATATGTCTTCACAGCAAGTGAAGGACATCTGGAAAACTGATTAGAAAACCTCATCTTATTTTAACTTAATAGTTCTTTTAGGTAGACTGTCCTCTAGTCTTCAAATCCAATTGCCATTGTCCCACCAGAAAAATAATTATAAAATGGTTGACTTTTAGGAAACAGCTTCTCTTTGAGTATTTAAAGAAATGTTATTGGTTTACGTAATGACACGAGAAGCCTGCTCTGGACCTCTTTTTGTATCCTCCTTTTTAGAAAGAAACTTGCTCTATGTGAAAATTTTATGATACCGTACCAACAGGGAAGAGTTTCTTACAACTATTAGGAGAAGGGCAAAACTCAGTCATGTGAAGAAATGATAGCTTGTGCTGTTTTTTGCCCTGATCATTCCAGCAATATCACATGAGCAGAGGCATGCTTTTCCAGAAAAGAGGCCTGATTTCAGTAGTGTAAAAATAAGCAGTTTTGGATTTTGCATATTTTCATTTTTGCAAATAAGAGAAAATACTTGGGTTAGAAAAAGATCAAGATTGTTTTTGAGATCATTCAATAAATGAGGGAATGTTGCAGTTGCACGTTTGTTAGCAATTACAAGAGATCTGAAGTCAAATCATGGACAGTAACTGTTTCCTGTCAAGAGATGTGGAGTATTTCCTATGAAAAAGATCTAAGTTGGGAATATGTTGCATTTCCAAATCAAAATGAAGAGTATGTTTACAGCCATAATATTAAAAAAAAATTATTTCTACTTTAGCATGCAAGCATTTCTGAGGTTTTTGGAGTTTCTACATCCCTTGTTATCTTTCATAGCCTTGTTATCCTTCATAGATATTCCTTCTCAAGGATATCTATATATGTAGACAGAATTTAAAATACTCTTTTATGCACACTATGCTTGAATTTCTTGTAATTTCCATTCTTATGACACATCTTTCTCTTAAACAATCATAGCTGGCTGGGTGTGTTTCCACCATGGGAGTTACAGTCTAGTTTTTGGAGCTGTTTATTTCACGTAAGGAGTTTCTAACAACTTGAGATATATTCACTAGCTTTGATTCTTGTTTCAATGAGGCTGTTAATGCCCCTCGGTAGGGCAGATACAAAGCCTGCTAAAATTTCTGCCATTGGCTGACACACATGAAATATGCTCTCAGTGTTCATTTTTTGTTTATAGATAGCAGACTAAAAAAGTGGAAATGGAATTGAATGAGGTGCAGACTTCCAATTAAAAGAGGATTAGTTGTTGACATGTGAAAACGCTTACCCAAAATATCTGCATTAAAATACAAGGATGTCATTTATAATACAAGGATAACATTTATAATTTCTCCTTAGTGAAAAAACTGTAAAGGATCAGTGTATCCTCACAATGATACTATATTTATGCCATAAATTTAAACAGTAATAAACAGAAATACTTGCCAGCCATCTGGGGTCTATGACAACACTCCTTTAAGTTCTTTGGAGGACCAAAAGAGCTAGATCCTTATACCACTAATGCTCTGATGGCACATTAACAGGAATGCTCTATCTATGGAGGTCTTCTAGAAAAAGACATGGCATTAAAGATATATAAAAACACTGAAGCTGCAAGCACAAGCTCTGACTGGAATATTAAGACAGTTTTTCATACTTAATATAAGGTTGTAAATATTTCCTGATGGCTCTTGCAATTGAAATAGATTTCAAAAATTGGTAAATAAATAAAACTTGGGACCACAATGCTTTTCTATTTACATGAGGGTAAAGTTCAACAACATGAATCAGGTAAAGCTGAAGAGAGATAATAACCACAACAACGACATTATAAATATAGCTAAGGTAACTTCAAATTGGGATTATGTATACCATTAGGCCATAGCTGGGCTATAACAGTTCAGCTGGAAACTTACTTAACTCTCTTTCAGCTCTTGAATATTTTTAGTTTTTTGAGTGTTACCCTCTTCAGTGCCTGCTACTAAAGTAAAGAATGGTAACAGCAGCTATCTAATATTAATCTATTTAGTGTAAGACAACATTAAAAATCATTTCCCTTTCAGACAACACTGAAAAGTAACCAAGATCCTATTAAACAAGAAAATTATCAAATATTAAGCCAAATAATTGTTTTATAAAGCTTCCCTGACATACAGATTTCTGGCATATGCTCTAAGTAAACCAGGAAACAAGCAAATCAATCTTATTCTGTATAGATTGGACAATTTCAGCAGCCAACTGAAAACAGAACTCCCACAAAAGAGCATTGCAAAGGGCACCGTTGTATTGTCAGACTATGGACTGTAATTCAGTAAAGTTTAAATGACTTAGTTTCCATACTGATTTGGAAAAGCACTTAGAGACCATTTGATTCTAAAACACTTCAGTAATAGTAAGATATTATCATATTAACTAAATTTAACCTCTCAACTCTAATATTTAGTTTGAAATGTTTTGATTTCTTATACCAACTCCTGTACACATCGCAGGTAAAGGTACTTTGTAAACATGATGATTAGCTGCAGAAATTCAGTATTTGGGGAGCGTGGAAGTTAAATCTGGGCTTACTTTCAAAAAGAAAATTGTTGTGTTCCATTAAAGCCCTGTGAAACCTTTCCCTATATTTCTTTGGAACCATTCTATACTAAAACTCTATGTGAAATTAAAACTAAAGGAGCAATATGATAAAGCAGAATGTTGATTTAAAGCAAATACATAAATTCAGCATTAATCTACTTAGGGAAGAAATGTTTTCTGGAAGGAAGAATGTGGCTCGCTAAAAGCCTGTATAAATCTGATCTAGACACTAATATTCTTCTTGTTTACAATTGTCTTTTCTTGATGAATTAGGCCATTGGGGTTACATATACATACCAGGATCTATCCACATAGATCCATTTGTGGGGATGAGAGCTTCATTATGATAGAGATCATAAAGAGATACAATTATCACTGCACTACTAGTATCTACTCAGCTAAAGTAATGTGACTACTTACAGGCACTGTCAAGGAAGATGTAAATCAATCCAGCGCCAAAAAATATACCTCTGCAGAAAGACTGAGCCAAGTAGGTATTAGATCAGACATGAAGGGCCACCGTGCAACTCTTCAGCTGGGTATGGTGTTGACTTTTCCGGAAGAGAAAAGTCTGTTCACTATTCAGCTGCTCTCCAATGCTTTTTTCTGAAGCTCTCTGAAATTTCTTGGAGTCTCTCTTTTGAGATCTATGTGCATAAATGTTTTTTAACTGTCCTCCACATAATGAAAACAGTATACATTTATCTAATATATTTCTCATAAGTTTCTAAAGAATTCAGATTTTTAAAGCCTGCATAAAAGAATTAATAAATCAATACCAATCATGGTTAGGATAGATAAGAAAAAAACAGGATATGAGGAATGAGTTAAGGAAAACTCATGTGACCTGATGGCAAGCAGCTCTGCAGAGAGAGGCCTGGGAGTCCTTGTTCACACCAAAGTAACCATGAGTCAGCACTGTGCCCTCGTGGCCAAGAAGGCAAATGGGATCCTGGCCTGCATCAGGAGGAGCATTGCCAGCAGGTTGAGGGAGGTGATTCTGCCCCTCGACTCAGCTCTGGTGAAGCTGCACCTAGAGTACTGTGTGCAGTTCTGGGCCCCCCAGTATAAGAAGGACTCGGAGCTTCTGGAGAGGGTCCAGTGGAGAGCGACAAAGATGATTAAGGGACTGGAACATCTCTTGTATGAAGGGAGAGTGCGTGAATTGGGCCTGTTCAGCTTGGAGAAGAGAAGGCTGAGAGGGGATCTTATTGACATGTATAAATACATGAAGGGAGATTGTAAGGAAGAGGGGGCCAAGCTTTTTTCTGTAGTGGCCAGTGATAGGACGAGGGGTAATGGGTGCAAACTGAAGCACAGGAGGTTCCACCTGCAGGTGAGGGGGAACTTCTTTACTGTAAGGGTGAAGAGCAGTGGAACAGGCTGCCCAGGGAGGTTGTGGAGTCTCCTTCTCTGGAGGTCTTCAAAACCCGCCTG
>JAUBOD010000386.1:2451759-2474567 GCA_032353885.1 Nothura maculosa
ATCCACGGCTCTCCCTTCATCCAGCCAGGCAGTCATCCCTTCATAGAAGGCTATGAGGTTCGTCAGGCATGACTTCAAAATACTAGCCAGGAGAGCTGGTAGTGGTGTCAACACAGGTAACCCTTGCCCTTGGGATTATTTAAGATAAGGTGTGTTTTTAAGATATTCTTCTTATTATTTTCTGCAAAAATAAACAAAAATGATAACCCAGAAAAAGAAAATTTTAAGTTAAATAGGAGGCCTGGTAAAGTGATTACAAAATGTCAGTAAGATACAGACTATTGATACTATCATAGGAGCAGTACTCATGGACAGCTTCTGCATAAACATTTTGCTTTTCAGCAAACAGTGATTTTGAAGCAGATCCTCCAGTCATAGAGACTAACTGTGCACCAGTTCAGTTTGCAGAGCAGTTTTGGTGCACTCAAGCAGGATTCCATTTTGGGGAAGCTGCATAGGAAGATTCACTTCTATGGCTTTCCCACTCTTCGCAGCGACACAGAATGTTATACCAATGGCTTAATCTTTGGTCTAGAGGATGTTACTAAAACCATTTTGAAACAGCACCCTTTCAAAAACTCTATCTCAAGTAAATGTAAGGACCCCAGTTGCCACTGAGCTTCTACTGTACTGAAACACTTGCTAACGTAGATTTATGAAATATTTTTGTTCTACAGTGACCTTATTTCTGAGGTGTGAGTTATCTTTCAGAATTTGATATTTCTTCCCCAAGAACTAGAGAGCTGCAATAAACTACAGGAAAAATAATGGTGAAAATTCAAGCTATGGGTAGCTGAAATTCTACTCGAACTTTTATACCTACCTCAATTTCAAGAAGTGTAAAGATAAGCATTTTAAAACCAAAGATGAGAAAAAGAATCTGAAATACATCACTGAATTTCTCTGCCTCAAGTTATAGCAGAAATGATACTATCCTTTATTCCCTGCCTCCAGTATAGTTTCACATTTATACAAAGTCTAGCTACCGGAAGAGCAGAAAGAATTTTTCTGTTTTCTCCACTCCCTTGTCTACAGTGAAATGCATCTGAAGCACAGGCACCCTCTAAAGAAGAAATAAATATAGATAAAAACTCAGAGTTCTATAAAACTGGACTGTGTCACCAGTACATCATCAATGCGATAAATGCAGGATCCAATGATCTTCTAATTGTTACAGTCATAATTTTCATAAGCAAATACAGATGTTTCCATTTGGAACCTGCTACCACTGCTTTGACTCACTTATTATTGTTTTTTTTCATGTCTCTATGTGAGACAAGTGCAACGTCCAAGACTTATTTTAAATTGTAGGGTAAATTTTATTTGTATTAAAAAATATACTTATTTAATATATATTACTTTAAAAAATAACTGAGTTACTCCAATGCAAAGTCTGTATGGACACATGCAATTGTATTTCAGATAAGTTTATATTGATTAATTTAATTAAATAACTGAGTTATTAGACTTTCATATCTATAATGTATCTTCTAGATTAAGAATATCCCAAAGACTACTTGAAATCATGTCAAAAAGAATTGGTTCAAATTAACAAAACTGCAAGTACAGATGAGGATTTAAAATTACCTAAAACAGCTTTTCTAATTCCCTGGCACATTTTCCCTCTTCTGGCAGACCTACCATCTACTACACTTACTGAAGAACTGTGGGTTTGTCCATATCAGTGTCAAATAGGCTCCTGTCCAATTTCTAGCCACCTGCCAAAAACTAAGCTGCATCTGGCCTAGACATGGGGTAAAAAAGGAGAGGTGACACAATTTGCACTCTGCACAGTGGGATTTGTTATGTTTTTGTAGATGGTTGTGTTCTCGTGACTTGATCCCAGGCCCATTCTCCAAGGAGTTTGCCTTTGAATTGTCCTGCTCTGTTGCTTCCCATTTCTTTACACTAACTGCTTGAAGAAGTCAGACCTGTAGACCAACACTACCAAAGATCAAAAGCCTGTAGAATTTCCTTCACAAACCCTGGGAATTGCAATACAAGAGCATTTGGAATCTGGCTGTTGCAAAGCAGGAAACGAGAGAGGAATTTTTATGCACATTTTCTATGGCCTCAGAAGAAGCATTTGGGGAAATCTCAATGTGAAGGTTTTTATTTGTTTATTTGGTTTGTTTTTGTTTTTTTCCTTATGAAGATATTGCTTGTGAAAAGGGAATGATACAGCTTATTTTAGATAATTATCCAAAAGTTTACAGTTTTAACAAAACCACCTTTGATTACAAACAGAGATTGAAAACTCAAGTCTCTCATTATCTGATTTGCTCTAAGCCTTTAACTGCTTTTGCAGTTAAAATAAGTTTTCCATTATTTCTTCATCAATATCATTGCCAGAGTTACTTGCAAATCTAATTGACAACAGCATAACAACTAACATAATCATCACATTTCACTCATCACATTTCAGCTTGTCAATTTTTATCCTGTGGTTCCCTTTTCTTTTTTTCCCCTGGGTTTATTTACCTTTTGACATTGGAAAAAACATGGCCTTGTATTTTTCTTTAGGAGATAGTCTTTGATATTTATCAAGGTACAACAATATGTCATATTTTTTTCAATCCACTAGCATCATTCCTTGTTCTGGTTGCTGACAATAAGCTCTTTAACGATCCAGTTCTTGCTGGCTCACAATATATAGTCAGTCACTTCAGTAAAATGATATTTTTGCCAAGTGTAAAGTATCCCGGCACAGTATCATTTAACACATATACCTGAAGATGCCATGGAAAAGTAATTAAGTGTACACAAATGTATAAAAAATAGGTGAGTACAAAATGCATTGTACATGATTTGAAAGTAGCTCAGCACTATTAAGTCTGGTTATATGTATTATTCCTATTGTTATTCAATATTGATATCAGATATCATCAAGAAATTAACAACAGCACTGAAAGAAGTCACAAGGTCTAGAGTGTAGCAATTATAGAATAGGTAGCATGCATATTCCATTAGGTCAAACAGACTGATAAATAAAGTAAATGTAATCTGTGCTGTAATCAGCATCAATCCATTAACATGTCAAGCTGCAAAAGCAAAGAAGAATTTCCTAGTTAAACTCAATATTCCTTATCCTTTTTCCTACAGGCTTGGGCTGCCATTTGTTTTTAATTTTTCTGCATATTTCGATACATTTTGGGAGCAAGGATACTATGTCTGATATAGTACCATTATGGTATTTAGCTCAGCTTACTTTTTCTGTGTAAAGAATTAGATTATGATGAAAATATAAGATCAGTTCAATGTTTCACACAAACAGTTATATTCATATAACTATCCCTTCTATCTCCTTAACTAATGTCCAATGATGAAAATGAGTCTGTATCATAGCAGTTTTCATTTCAGATAATAAAGGAAGTTAATAATTAGATGGTGCTCCTGGATTCACTGAATCCAACCTTTGTTAAGCAGCAGTTTCCTGTATATTAATAGATTGGAAATTATTCAGGAAATTGCTTGAAAATGACAGAGTCACTGAACATTATTTTAATGTCAAATGACTTGATTCTGTTGGAGTCATCCAGAATTACGAGGTCAATGTAATGCTCTCTCATGGCAGCTGGCATGCCTCAGGAGCTGAGGAGCACCAACCCGATTCTGAAACAATTTATAATATAGAAGAACAAAATGAAGCACAGCAAACAAATCTACTACTTGCAGAGATCTTTCATTTCTTTCAAATGTCTTTATTAGTAGGAAGTTAGCATATCTTAAAGGTACTTTCAAAGTCTGTCCAGGTTCAAGCATGGTAGAGGAATGTTTTGATTATGGTATTTAATGTCATACTCATATTAAGTGGAAGAAAGAATCTCCTTCATGCGTACTTGGAAAACTAGCATGTCTGTATCACTATTCACAAGGCATGGTCTTTGTGGTCTTCCATTATGTGTGAGAGAAAGAGCAAAAAAGATGGATAACTATCAAAATGAACCACTAATACTATTATACTAACAATATCAAAAATTCCCAGCCTGATCACATTATGTGTCTGGCCACACAAATTTATATAGAATACACCTTACATATAAAACTTATTGATTCACTGTAGCTGAAGACCCAGTTTGTAAAGTTCAGTATAATTTTTACGTGTACTATATGAATTAACCACTCATTAGCTCTAAAGTATTAGGAAATGGAGCAGCCTAATCTACCAACATATGGATTTCATCTTCTGAAATACCTGGGTATGCTACAATCACTGTATCTGTAACTGTATTGCAATGAAAATTTTAATAAATAAGAATTCAAACAATGAATTTGCAGACATACTCAACTGTTCAAATAGTATAAATCATATTTGAAATCACTTTTCCTAGACTACAAGGCTTATGTTGTAGTCTAGCCTTATAAAAGGCTTATGTTAAATAAAAAGTATGTATTTATTAAGTAGTATTTGACAACATAAAAATTGTTGTACTTTATTCATATATGCTTGCTAAAAATATCATTAAGATTTTTGACTTTACTATTTTGGAGAAAGCTTTTTTTTATGGCATATTTTTCTGAGATAAATGTCCATAAAGTTTTAGATGTGTAAATAATTTGCCTTGACCATTAAAATATAGTTGCCACATTGGACATATCTTAACAGTTTTTATCACTTCACCATATCATTTTCATACCAATTTTCAACAGTACAGCTTCACGTGAATGATTAGGAAAAAGACATTATCATTGCTTGAGACTGAAAGAATCCCACACAGTTACGTGACACAAAATAATTTACTTATGAAATTGACAATCATCCTAAACCTGTCATAGATCCCAAATCCTGACAACCTTGAAAAGATTTTGCAATTGTTGCCCAGACTAGTTTCTTTGTTCACAAACTGAACAAACTTGATGCTCTAATGTTTTCTATTAGCCTATTTGGAGGATGTTTTCTTTCAAAATAGGAAGTAAATGAGAATGCAGTTGCTCCTTATATGAAATATTCAAAAATGTTTAGCTTTGTCTAAAATTCTGCCTAGCTTTGGAGACTGATCTTCAATGCTCTGTAATTAAATAAAACATTTTTGTTGCAATGTATTATAACTATGTGATACTCTAGTACATTTACATACCATTGTTTTACATATTATTTATAACTTACACGGGTAATCAATTTGAATTCTACATTTTCCCTTTCTCTCCTCCCAGTTGTTTTGTATGTTTAAAAATAAGCAGCATGTATACATTTCCAAACAGCTGCTGAACTTATAAAGACCAGGGCTACTACAATTATATCCATCTTTTCATTCCAAGCAGATACTGTACTCAGTGTAAAAGGAAAGCAGATTAAGTTATGAGAACATATGGCAAAGATCTACTATACCCAGCATCTGTACCGGAATGAATATTATGCTGGACTAGATTTGCACTTGGTGGAAACTAAGTTGACTGATGAGAATTTATCCTTCTTTATATAAATTCTTTGTAATAGAACTTTGGAAGTTCTGTTGCTTGGTTTCTTGAGTCACTGTTTGGAATGCTACTTTTTCTACCAACTGCTTCTGAGCTCCCATGCATTTGGCCAACCCCCAACAAATTGAAGCAAGATGTCTAAAATACAAAAGGATCCTGGGCAGAGCAAACTGAACAAGTAATTCACTGTAGAATGCCTCAGACAAATGTCTTGTGTTAGAGTTTACCCAGGTGGAAGACCTCAACTAAATTCTGCATCTAAACTGAGCATTAACCTTGCATGACTAAATCTCAAATAAAAATTTCTAGGTTTTTCCTCTCCTACAATCTAAAGTGTTGGATTTATAAATGGGTTGCATTCTATGCCTTCTAGTATATCTGTTTATTCTATAGACTTGTTTTATTTCTTTTTTCTTTTTCTTTTCATCAATTAGTGTGACTTGGAAGAAAGCTCTACATGTGGCAATCAAGGGAAAAATACTGCTACTTCAATTCCTTGCAACTGTTCTATTAAGTAATCAAGGCATTCACAAGGCAGAATTTACATGGCAAAGAGGATTTGATCTTTCAAAGTCAAAATAAAAATATACGTTATATAAAAATAGTAGCATAAAATAGACCTTGTGTATTAGGACTTGTATAATAGACCTAGGCCTAGCAAAGTGTTCATAATTATGTACTGTAAGCTAAGATTTTTATTAAATATTGATGCAGGCAATTCATGGTCAGAATTTACATGTTTGGACCAAATCTCAGATATATGAGCTTTATAACTTTTGTATCAATGACAATATTGGTCAAAGCAGAAATTGCAAATGGAAAACAACAAACAAAAATTAATGGGCACAGTGATTCTTTCCAGCTGTACGTGTTGCTTTTTTTTCATATTATATCCTAAATAGACCAGTATTTATAGTGTTCTGAGAAAACAAAATCCCAGTACCTTCATATCACAGGGACTCTAGTGGACCTTTAGACTGAGCTGTTTCTCAGGCAAAATTTCCTACTCTTTTGGGAGTCAAACTTCCAATTCTCTTTTTGCAACTTATCATCTTTATTCCTCTATTTCTAATATTTTCCCCTTAAACATAGTATTTAGTTTTAAGCTCTTTCCTTTGAGGTTTTAATATGAAAATTTCTTATAATGTAAATCTGTATCAGAGCTTTCTTTTAGTGATGATATTCTCTCATTTAGAATTCTCTGGACACCTGAAGGGAAACTAGCAGTAAGTATATTAAGAAAATACGAAAATTTCCACTGTTGCCGTTCCAGTAATACGATTTATGCTTCCTTTGTTGCAGATAAGGACAATTACATAATATATAAACCATAATATGTAGTTTTAATTTAAAGCATATCAATAATCATATAACTTTACATGTTTATATTGTTTAACAATGTATCTAAGTTCAGCAAGATAATCAAACATTCTACTAAATGTCCATTAATCTGTTCAGGATTAAAAATGAGTATAAGTTTTTAGCAATGCATACCCAGATATATTAAATATGATGAGACAATATAAACCACCTGAGCTCAACGGACCCCAGGAAAAGCTTCATGAGAAATATGGCAGAATGTCTTTGTATACAACTGATTACAATATGGAGGATGGAGGACACATCTTGAAATGCTTACAGATATGCTTACTATACAAGGCCCCTGACATTAGCTGAAAGAGCAAGTGAAAACTTTGACTATGAATTTCATTATACCATCTTTTTCTTCCATGAAAAACCACACTTTTTCCTACAGTTAAGCAATCAGCATCATCTAGACAATACTGTTGGTATAACTGTCAGTTGATTATCCATTATCTGCAATAATAATTATCTGGAAAAAAAGGAATCAAATTGTGAGTAGTACACATTCTGTCTCTTGCTACAAGTGAGCTGAGAAGAAAAAAAGTTGGCAATCCACAGGAGAGTGATTCTTTGAGGGCATCTACTAGATCCTCTGGGATAAATGGAGGGGAATGGGAATGGGATATGGGAATATCTCTTACTTTTCACAAAAGCTTAGAGAGTAAAAAAATATTTTAACCTATAGCCTGGGACAGAGAAGAGGGAAATAATTTCCACATGGCTATCCTAGCTGGGATCTCTCTTCTATTACATGCAGTCAGAGAGAGAATGAGCAGGGTCTTTATTTGTTCTTTTGTACTGAGCTTTTCAGGACAGAATCTCGTCTTCAAAGAAGACGATAAGAAAACGTACAGATATAATAAAACCAATTAAAAAGAAAAACGCATGTATGGTTTTAGCATATTTTATTGTTCTCAAGTCAGCAACTTCTCATGCAGAAAATATTATCAGTTTGGAAAGAAAAGATTGAAGGGAGAGGATCACAAATTGATTTTAAATGGTTCCAAGAACAAAAGGTATTGACTGTATTTTTTTTGTAAAGCTTACTCTGAATCAGACTTGATCTAAAAATAAGAAAGATCTAGCTGAATGCAAAACACATACTTTGTTCATGAGATAAATCCCCAAAATGAAATACAATAAAATTATCAACTGGTAATAAAATAAAGAAAAGAAATATAGATGTGTGCCTGCTGTTCAGATTGCCAGAAATTTAATCATGACTGGGTTAAGTGAAACAAATACATCACATTCCTCTAGAGGACTCTACGTATAAATAGTTAAACAAATGGCATTTGGAGTGTTCTATTATACTTCTTTCCAAGCTGAAAGTAGTGTAACATATATTTAAAATAATGCTATAATACTAAGTGCAATTTGTGAACTAGCTCTGTTTCTCTGATTATGACTACAGATAACATACCTCTTTGGCTTGCTAGTGAAAGAGGATGAAAGAAAAGCAAGAAAGTTTCAGTCCTGTAAGGGGTTTAGGTTGCGTTGAATAGTCCCATTAATATCACCAAGCATTCACCTTCAAGCCCAAATAGCAGAATTGAGCTTCTAATGTTATTAATACATTGCTACTATCACTCAGACAAATATAGATAAACTATAGGAACAAATATCCTTGCTTTTCATAGTATTGCATTTTAGCTGTATTTCATCGAAGGGCTGATGTTCAGAAATGCTGAACAGCTGTAGTTTTGGCTGGAGAAGGGAACTGCAGCCTTGGAAAGCACTGAAGTGGAAGTCCTGGCCTGCAGTATCACACCTGGCTGTGTTACAGCTGCAGGTAAGCTGGTCTCTATATGCTTTGCTCCTCTGAGGAGCACCCTCTGAGTGACAGGCACAGTTCAGTTGCTTTGCTCTAAGTGAAATGGTCTGCTCATGCCAGGACAGGATCTCTGTGCTGCTTGCTCTACTTCCTCCCTTTCCTTCCAGCGCTGTAACTCAATAGCAGTTGTGCAACAATAACAGAAACACCCACTAAACCCAACAGCATATGATTTAAAAGGCTCAAAACCAGTTTCTGCAGAGCAAAAATGTTCTTGGTTATGTCCCCCACGAGGACTGCAGTGCACAAAGCAAAGGGACTAAAACAGCAACTGGCTTCAGACTCGGTCTGCATCCCTAATCTTTCCCTGACAGTTGCTTTAAGCTTTTTCCACTCAGTTAATTTCTTCTCTGTCTTTGTAAATCTCACTGCAAACTGCTGCATCCTTTCACTTCCCCCCAGTATCTTTGCCAGCACTTTCCAAATCTATCCACCCTCAATTCTGCCTATTTCAGCATCTTTGGAGTTTTAAACTTTACTTTGATCCTGAATTTAGGAGTGGGGAGTTTTGCAGTGCACTTGTCCACTCAGACTCAGGGCTCGTTCCAAGTGACATGGGTTTGCAGCATCCCTCGTGGGTGAGCAGCTGCTCACCCTTGCTCATTCACGGAGCAGGAGGTTGCAGCTGTTTGGTTTCCTGCTGTTTTTGTGCTAACAGCTTCCTCCTGTGTATCTTGGGGCAGAGGGTCAGGTTAATAGCTGGAAAGTCTGAAGTCTATATGTTATTTATAGGAAATAAAACAGTTATCTTCCTCATTTTGCAGAAGATACAACAAAGCCAATAACAAATAAATACATAATGGTTTCTTGAACTTCCAGGTTTGGCATGGCCTACTCAGATGTTTGCCCAAGTGGGAGGAAAAAGCTGAATACAAATTCCTTTTTGAAAAGACAGTTCATTCATTTTATATGGATTTCCATTTTTTTTAAGTGTTCATGTCTTCAAAAAGCACATTTTATATACGAGTCACAAAGTAAATAAAATAAAAGACACTTGACCTCACACTGTTCTTCAGATGTGAAAGGGAAATGAAATCACACCTCCTCATTCTTTTGTAATTTAAATTTTTCTCGTGAGGGTACAGCTTGTGGAGAAAAGAACCTGCATATTCTACTCTCTCCTACTGATGTTACAGGCAATTGAAAAAAAGTCTTTCACTAAAACACTACCCAAGAAGTTCTGTGACTTATTTTCTTGCTTTTCATATGTTAAAAAAATGCTTAAATCATGCATTTTCTCAGCTATCTTTCTAAGAGGAAGCTAGAAGTGGTATGTATGGTAGTGTATAATCACTATTATGGTAGTGATTTTTATTCTTTAGCAAAGAGTCAGTTGCTCTGATTACTACAACTAAAGTATAGTCCAAATCTTAGAGTATTGTAATGAGTATTGACATCTTAGAAGTCAAATCTCTGCTGTTGAAAAGGATAGTAGAAAAGTTAATATATGAACAAGCCTTTTATCTGATAAAATATGAAATAAGACATTGAAAAATGATCATTCTTAGGTTGGTGAGTTTGTGATTCGATTGCTTGGAAATATAATCTGAATGGTTAATAACACAGCAAGGAGAAACTGGAACACTGCACATCCAGGACACAGTGAAGATTAAAAATAATAAACCACAAAACAAGATTTTTAAACATACTGGCCTGCAGTAACCAACCACCTAGTCAGTCACCCAATCAGATCAGTCACCCAAGGATGGATTGTCTATCTGCCTCAGGAAAATACTGACCTATGGTAAATTTACATAGTTATGTTTTTTACCTAAATCTCAGACCTATTTTTTAAGTAAACTTCTGCTGTGACAGGTCTGCAGTCTGGTCTATCTTCGAGCTGACAATGTTACACCTAAACTTCAGTAACACCTAAACTTCAGTACACCTAAACTTCAGTAGATCGTATAAAGATCAGTTGTCACAGGAAGAGAAAGAAAAATCAAAAGCCCTAGGTGGCATAATTTTAGAGATGTCTGTAGATTTCCCTTTAATTCCTGCAAGAGTATATATGGTTCCCAGTAATCAAATTGCTTTAGGAATGTATAGGAATATATAAGTTTGTAGGAAGTACCTAAATTTATGTGAATTTATGCCAGGTGAATATCTGACCCACTTTTGGGGTCAGATCAAACATCAGTTATAACATACTACAAAATTATTCCTGCAGGCTGTCTAATAAATCCAAATGTTTCTGAGGTTCAAACTTATTTAGTTACAAAAAAGATGATGGAAATTGAATCTTTTATTGACTGATAAAAATTAAGAGAACAAACCTAGTTGAACTCAGCATGTACAAGACTTCCTAGAAAAAGCTTTATTTTGTGTAATAGATGAAGCTTTATTCACTGCTTACAAAGACAAAAATTATCTGTGAATTCAAAGCTACCAAATGAAAAAGGAAATATTTAAGATTTCGCTAGATGAAAACATGTAGCTCAGTGAACCAATTTATGACTTTCTACTTCATGTAGTATTGAGCATACACTTCCTCAGGCAAATCTCAAATTGGCTCCTTTGACATGGGTTTTTCCACTAGCCTTCTGTGATGAGACACATGCCTGTGAATTGCACAGTACAAAAATCTATGACTTCCCATATATCTCCAAGCTGTTATATACCTTTCTTTCCTATATAACCCAGCACGGCTAGCCCCTGCTGGTATAATAACACAGAAGGGATCAAGAAAGAGACAAAAAAAAAGAAGGCCTTCAGAAAGATTTTATGTAATTTAAAATGAGCTGTAGGAGGAAGCACTGCATTTGTAAACTGATGCTTATTCTTGTGAGACTCTGGTGATCCAGTATGTAAAATATTTCTTCCAAGGGTGTACATCTGGTCTCTCTATCCCTTAGAATTAAAAAAAAAAAGTCAAAGCAAGAGGCAGCTGATTTAGAAGAAGCTTCTTAAAAGAATATAGAAATAACTTTTGAATCTTTTTTTTCCCCCTTTGGTCTTTTTTTTGCCTTCCTTTGGGATAAAAGAAATTCCCAAAACTGACCTCTGGATTTGAATGTACTTTGTTTTCTATTACGTTACCCTAACCATTATAGTAATTAATTTGCCATCTCTGATGTGCCTAGAGGATATGAACTCAGAAGAGAAGCTGAAATGTAATTTCTTCCAAATATGCCGTCTGTATTGAAGAGCAGAAATATCACAGCTGCTTCCCTAACTCTCCTTTTGTGCAGTTTTACAATAAGCTGACTAAAGGACATGAGGTAAATGTAGGATATAAACTGCAGCTCATTTTGATGAAACACTGGGACTATAATTTAATATGAAATATCAGCTGGTAAGGGAGATTAGCGCTGGTAAAGAACAATCATGCAAGTTCTTACTCTACCTTCAACCTCACTAAGTGACTCAACACCTATGAGCACTAAGTACAGCTTGATCTGTTGTAAGAAATGCCTTTAACAACAGCAATATTAATCTCTAATGATAAAGCATCACTTCCTCAGTTTTTGTAAAGTTTGTTTTATGTAATTTCCTAGGACACTTGAAGTTCATTAGGTAGCTCTTTTCAAATCATTAACAATGTTTTATCAACCAAACAAACTAATGTATTATAAATGATTATAAAAAATGGATATCTTTACACTCTGTCTTTGAAGCAAGAACTTAGTTCAAGATTGTAGTCATGCAGATCAAAATGCATCCAACTAGGATATGTTTAAAACGTGTATATATATATACATACATTTTATATGTAAAATATATATTTTAATATATATAAAATAGGTATGTACTGATTTATAGACGACCTTGTAAATGAAATAATATATTGAATTTGATATTTGAATCCCCTCCTTTTTATTTACTTAAAAAACCACAAAAGTGAAAGGTGCCATGAAAGATCCTTTCCTTCCTTTACTTCCTTGTTTTTATCACGAACAATCAAATTGTACTTTAGTACAATTTCTCCAGGTGAGGGGAGCAAAAGGCAAGAAGGGGACGGAAGCTACAGCTCCCTTACTTTCACCTCTGGGAATCATAGGTCAGTGCAGAACAGATTTTCCTGACAAATCTGGCTGGGCTTTAGGGTAAGCTTTGCCTCTCCTGGACCCTGTTGCCACCTGCCTTTGCTGCTCTTCCCTCTGTTTGAATCTTTCTCTCCTTGGGAGCAGGCAAGAGGGAAAACAGAGAGGGCTGCATCTTCCATTTTAAAGATGAATGAAAGGTTGGAGAAGCAATCAGACAGTGATTTGAACCGGAGTGGAGATGAGTAGGACAAGAGGCTACCATAGACTTCTGGCTGATTAGCCTTTAGCTCATTATTATTATGCAAAGCTGTAGCATAAGAAACTGAGCCATGATTTTAGGTCCTAAGCACATGTTTTCTTGAAATAGTGGATTCTGTATGTGAAGAGTTTCCTCAGATGGTGGTAGGCATGGACCCAACCTTGAATGCTTTTCTGAAATAGAGACCACATCTATGATTAAGTATATTTTTAAAATAAAATAAATATGCACATATAATTCAATAGATGCAGATGGTGAAGGCTACAGTACATTCAATACTTTCAATATTGTATTGTCATTATAAGGTTATCTAAATAAACAATTTATAAATTGTAAATTGTTCACATCTCTCAACATTTGGTTTTCATTTGATAATTGTTTATATTTTTTGAGAAATATATATTTTCTGAAAAATAGAAAATGGAATCTAAACTGCAAAAACATCTCCAAGTGTTCAGTTATCTTCAGAGAAAAATTACATCTTTGTATAAACTCTTCATGAATAGTTTTACAGGTTCCCTATCATTAACTGTTGAAAAAAATATATGTTTTCACATCTGAAAGTAACAAAGATATCAGAATCTATCATACAAGTTAAACCAACCTAATTCATTTATATTTTTCAGCAAAATTTGAACTATGTAGCATTAGTAACAGGATAGGTTTTTAATTCATTCTGTTACAGAAAATATCATGTTTTTTATATATCAAGTGTATTACTCACAGGAAGAAAGAATTAGAAGAACTAGTTTGGTTTGAAGATCCATAGAAGGAAAGGGATGATATTAATAGGATTTTTTTTTTGAATTCTGATAGCTTAATGTTACTGAGCAGATGTTGGTCAAAATATCACTGCTAGTTCACATTTCTGCTGGTCTTAATTTGTGCACATAAACTTTCTGTTAGGTGTCATCTGTAGCAAAGGTCACAATTAATTAGTGAGAATTCACAGATAAAAACTAAGAAAAATTGACAGCTTCCCTGCATGCATTCAATAAAAAATATCTTCCCACCTGCCAATACTGAGTTGCTACATTACACATTTTTAGATTTTAGGTAGACAGAACCGGTATAGGGCAAAACACCACACCAGTCTGAGAGACTTCAAGAGAGCACCCATTCCTACACTGTGCTCTGAAGCAACATAATATTTCTGCATGAACAATAAACCATATACTGCCTCATGATGACTTGGTAGCAGTAATAGTTCCCATGGCTGCTAATGCAGAGTGTGTCTTTCTCCCCACCATTTCATCCTCCTCACTCTCTCTGCCTGATTCATCTGTCTGTGCTAAGATGGTTGGGAAGCCGATGGACAATGTAGGTTAGTCTGCAAGGGTTTATGGAGGAACTGTTTTTGTCTTGTCTGTGACTCGCCTCTTATGGCCAATAGGGATTTGAGGTTCCCAACAGAATTCATTCAGCTTTCTGACCACCCTTCATATATTCAGGAACTCATTGTTCACGAAACCTCCTTCCAGCTCAATCCCTCAGGGAAATAGAGTCTACATGATACTCCATGGCTGAAATTTTGATACCAGAGGCTGTCGTCTTACACTCTGGGAAATAATTCATTTATCTGATCTGAATTTGTGTTTCTTCTTGGTGACTTTCCAAGCCTAAGCAGAACATGTCTGGGTAATTACTCTTGTATACTCGTTATTCCTTCTCTTAGTCAACAGGAAACGGAAGCAGGGGAAGCCTCCTCCAAACTATCAGGGAAAGAACATACCAAATCAAACTGCACCCACTTGTATAACTCTCCGTACAAAGCCTAAGTATCTGGGCTCTGTGCAAGAGACACACAGAAAATTTAGAATGGTAACTGTTTATTTGAACCCACTGATATGGTCCTGAAAAATAATTTTTTTAAGAATTTGCAGAATATGAAGACACTTCTGTGTACATAGTGCAAGAAATATTAATTCTATCCATAACTTTTATTCTAACTCCCATCTCCAACCCCATCTTAGGCACAGTTTCCTGGATAGTGCCTACACAGAAGCTACCTTGATATACATCTCTTTACCAGGCATGTAAATACAGATGCAGGTGAAACTACCCAGGCACAGTCAGGTGTAATGAAGCTAAATACTGGAAAATAAAAATAGAGTTTAAGATAATTCAGTTATGTTTATTTCTTCTATATGCAAGTTAGCTGACCTGCTCTTTCTTCCTCTCTTTCTGTTTGTTGTTGTTGTCACCTCACATCTTTCCAATATAATCCTCAAGTTTCACTTCATCATTTCTGTTCTTTGCTGTCTCTTTCAAAAGAAGAAACAGTGTCTTTTAAAGACACTGGCAATGGTAAAATATGGAACAGGGAGGAAGAGTCTGTCAGCAAGTAACTTCTCAGAAACATCAGTGACAAAGATATCTAGGAAATATACAAACTGATATTGGAGACATAATGTAGAAGTTGAATGAAATTAACAGCTGAAGAGGTTGATCAAAATATTTTAATCTTTTGATTTAATCTTTTGAGTCGAGGATTTAACTTTTTTATGGACTTGTTGATTCTTTACTATAGCATAGAGAGTTTTCTTAAAGAGTCACAGTTTTCTAAGTTCTCTACAAATATATTTACTGTTTACATTTTCAATGTTTCAACCTTATCCATCCTGGGGAAGAAAAAAAGAAAAAAAAATGTTAAAATAATAGTGATAGAGAGAGGAAAAAAATGAATAATTTTGATTAAAAAAAAAGACAGAGAAAATACCAGTAAGTTCAAGCACCGAAGGAAGGAATGTAAAATGGCACTATACCATAGCATGCTTGAATAGCACATTAACACAGACTCCTGTTACAGAAGACAAATAAATTTTAGATATTCAGGATAATATACAGGGAACCTCTGTTTGCATGAGACTATGCTGAGTACAACTGTTATACAGGTACTTTGGCTGCACAGTGTGCCCTACCACACTTGGCGCTCTGCCTCTGCTGCTGGCAACTAGTTCTCTTTCCTCTGTACAGTCCAGCCTTTTTGGAGTCATAATTAGGTCCAGTACATTACTAAACCACTAAAGTATATGATAAAATGCATGCAACAGTGGAGATTGATGCAGATATGTAACCTGTCTCGAAAACCACATAAAGAAAGGTAAAATTGAAGAAAAAGAAAACTAGCTTCTTACTCCTAAGAAAAGTCTAATTTCTAAATCCATCTATGTTTGACAAACACATCCATATACATTTCTATTGCAATATTTCTTTCAACCTGCTGCTCCAAGGAAATATCTATAGAAAATATCTATATATAGAAAATTGGCCTAAAATGGATCCTAAAAAAGTTCTTCTCTTTTCCAACTTCACTGAAGTATTTTTCTGCATATATCTCTTTCACCAAAGATATTCTTGCTTCTAAATGGCTGAGTTCACTGACTGTAATTTAAATATCTCCAATCCTCATTAATTTGCAGTTAGGAAATTAGGCCAGATCTGTATTCCTACTAATGTAAAAAAAAATGCCTCAGGAAAATCAAAAGAATTTTAATGACATTTCTTTACGTAAATAAAACAGTCATGCAGCTCTTTTTTCCTGTTCTATTTTCATTGTGCTGCTTAAGGAGTGGGAATACACCCTTATAATCGAGCTCGATTTATATAATATGCTAATTCATAAGTGGTGGCTCATCATCAGTAATGTGAACTTGGA
Organism: Nothura maculosa; assembly: GCA_032353885.1. Lineage (NCBI taxonomy): Eukaryota > Metazoa > Chordata > Aves > Tinamiformes > Tinamidae > Nothura > Nothura maculosa. Next base: position 2,468,280 of record JAUBOD010000386.1, read on the forward strand.
GAACTCTGCAAAGAGTGCAATGAGGACAAAGGCTTTTTTTGCTGGCTTCCAGTGCACTCTAAAGAGCAGCATTTTATGTGTCCTTGCAAAGATGCTGTACTATCTCAGCCATGAAAAGCTGGGTTTCTTGCCTATGCAGACAGAGAGTTGTAGTTATATTGGTTTGCTGAATTTATTTATTTTACAATCTGTGACATCTATAGTTGGTCATAATGTATTTATTTACTTTTTTTTCTTACATACATGGAAAAGAATAAAAAATATTCTCATTTATGAGGAAAACTACACTTTAAATCCAAGCTGAACCTGTGAAAGAAGGGTTTGACCAGGACTCAGCAATTAAAATTCAGTCCTCAGTAGGCTACAGGACTCCATTCTCCATTTGCTATAAGAGTGTAGGTTCTTTCCTTAAGATCTTTTCCTCTGTGGGGGCCATGATGACAATCCAGACAGGTCAGAGATTCTCCAATGACAAATTTATCTTGGGAAACAGTTTAATTCATGTGTGTCATATTTAGCAGAAATAATTTGGTTTTGACCAATTTCCACAAAACCAAAATAAAATAAAACAACAAAAATCCCATGGTTTTATAGAAATCCGCCTGCCTTGTTGGCTGCCAGGCCTCTCAAGAACCATTAAAGTGGATGAGGCCTTGTCCTCTAGACTATCCACGTTTAAAGACCTAGGGCTTCCAGCCTCCCATATAAGAGCAGGTGATCAGAACCATATCTGGTATCTTTACCATGATGGGACCAGAGGGATGTCATGGCTGAAACAGTTTTTCAGGAAGAAGATATCTTCCAGTATCTTGGGAAGTTACTACAGTGTAAATCAGTGAAGTGGGATCTTGGAAATGGAATAATTGTTCATTTGCTTTTCTTTGAGGATAAATAAATGGGTGTGCTTTCTGGAATGAAAGATGGATTTTTTTGGACAAGAGTTTAAAAATATTACATTTCACTCTAGATTTCGTAGACACACAAACACACACATTGCTTTATTGTTTTCCAGAAAGGCCACAATTACTCTTGCTTATATACTTATACTTATATACTTATATACTTTTATACTTATATATAAATAAAAATACATACATTATATATATATAGTATATGTGTTATATCATAGTATTTTCCCTTCCTAGTCAACATATACATTTTGAATGAGAATTAGTTTAGCATTAAATCTCTAAAATATAGGTATCTACATATCCTAAGCCACTGCTGTATTCAAAGGATATTTATGACAACCCTGAGTTACCAAAACAAATACGCATTATTTTCAAACACTGAAATATACTTTTGTATAGACACTTGCATAGAATTTACAGAGAAGACCCAGAACATATGGGAGCCTATGCTTTTCTGAAACGGCAGCTTGACGTCGAGGGATATGTAAGGAATATGTAAGAGTCTGTGACATGGAAACCAGTGTTTGGGCACCTTATCTCTGCCTCTATTCATAAAAGTTAAAAGAGTATATAGAGTGATACATATCATCCTGAAATGGGCACCTAGGTGCTCCCAATTGTATTGCCCAATTGTAAGCATTAGAGGTCAGGACTAAAACTGCATATGCGTAATTAGCGCTTAGACACATGCAGACATCACCTTGTGGAAACTTTGGCTGATGGCCAATTCTGAATTAATCCAGCCTTTGCTCATGTGCTAAGATCATGCAATCATCTGCTCCATTCTCCTTATCTACAAAGGAAGACAACAAGGATAGACAACAAAGCAATGTTGCAGTCTACTTGGATTCATATTTGAATTTCTCTTAGTGGTGAATAATCTGGGAGAAACTCATATTCACTCCTGTGCAAATATTCTCTTTCCAGGCTTATTAATTTCTGCCTCTGCTTATGAGAAGAGGATGAAATCTCCTTTCTGAGATCTCAACATACTGTCTTCCTTATATAAGGAATGGCTCTTAGCAGAAGGATTTTAAAGTTGGCTAAATATTGTTTTTCTATGAAGCTTTTAAGCATCTTTACTACTTTAATGGGATTTTTTTTTCTGCTCAAATACAGCAATACTTTAACTTTCTCTTTTTTAACTGTTCATCGTGTCTTTTCTTTTTAAGTACAATCATAATAATGATTCTTATCTCTACAAACATTAGCCTTCCCTAGATGCTTATCAATATAAGACGGAGAATTCATGTTGGCATGAGTTATCCTGAAAGAAATACACCCAAGATCTTCACCAGGAAAGAAAAACATCATAATGTGTTGGTATCTTGATAGGGAATTCATATACTACAGTTGAGGTAATTACAGCATCTGTGTGTGATCTATCAAGACTCAGTGTTCATAAAGAGTGCTTGACCGGAAAATTCCCCATCTTCTTTTCCTCCTCCAATTTAATTCCTAATAGAAATCAAATAATTTACACAATTAAAAATTAGCCTTTTTTTACTTTCTTTTCAGTAAAGTACCTCCTCAAGTTAGATGATTTGTACTCACCCCTCTAGATTAATCAAATTGCAATTGATTTCCAGAATGCTAGGATTTCTTTCTCTATGTTTTTTGATTGGTGGATTTCAAACATCAAGAGATTCATAACTGCAGATTATGTGCTTGCAAATAAAGCCAAGCAGAATGAAAGCTAATAAATTAAGATATCTGTTCCCAAACAGGTGTTTACAAAAATGACTTTTTCATAGTATACTTTTTCAAGATGCTATCCACAGTTTTACTGTCATAATAAGGCTCTGACGTGCTGACTTGCACTATTGTTTAATGTGGACTTCTCTTGGCCAAAGCACAGGCTTTCCTATAGCAACATACAAAAATAACAGGTAATCATACATAAAAAAGTAATAATAATTCCCTATAACAGCCTCTAAAACCTTGTGCTAACCAGATGGTCTACTCTCTTGTTAAAGCCATGCCAGGCCAGCGTGCCAGAAGAAATTCAACCTTATTGCACTAAAAAAGGGTAAGCTCTGCTTTGTATAAATGCTAGGGTCTCTGAAAGTTAGGGAAGCCTGTCATTTGAACCTTTGGAGCATATTTGTTTTTCTTTGTCCTCTTTACTCTGCTCTGAAGCCTTTAGAAATTAAAATATTTTCCAAAGCAGCTGCTTTAACCCCTCAAAAAATATCTGAATGTCCTCTGTGACAGTGAGCAACAGAATTATCATCCTCAGGTATATTGAGAAAAATCTTCTTTGTACATACACATAAATTCTGTAATTTTTTTAAAAAATCATTCCATCTCTTTAACTTTTATATTTCATGATGTTATTATATATCAGTTTTCAAGATGAAACAAACAATGAAGATATTGCATTTTCTCAAATCTTAGTTCAGATGTTCTTAAATTGCATTTAGATATAATTTCTTAGGGCAGTAAATAGTTCCATTTCATGCATGCAGCTTGTGCAAATGTGTAAATATGCAGAGGTATGTGCTAGATTTTAAAATTGATTTTCACACAAAATTAAACAAAATGTGGAAATTTTCTTCTGTACAGAGATTTTAATACAGCTATAAGCAAATAGAAGGAGAAAAAACAACAACAATGGAAAAAAAAATCAACCATGGGAAAAAAACTAACTTTAACTTGCAGCACTCACAATGCTTATCACTATGGTTTTCTCAAATCATGTAAAGCAACAGGCCAACAAATCCTCACATACAAAATGCAAATGTGTGAGCATTACAGAGTTCTGCTTATCATATCATGAAAAGCATCTTTCCCCCTAGATCTGTACTGAATTCAATGCTCTTGGGGTTCATCAGGCAATTTGTAAATCCCAGATGGTTAGGTATGAGGTAGGTGCTGTGGTACTCAACTCCATCAAGATAACAGTGCTTCTGGGCAAATAAAATATCATGCTTTTCAGCATTTACACATATTCATAAGTTAAATTTTAGACAGTAAAGTCAAAAAAGTGCCAAGTATGCTAGGGAGATTCTTGGAGTTCTATTTATTATATTAATGCTCACTTTGTTAATATTTATGGACATACATTATTTTTCTTAACAGTACTATGTATCTTAGCAGTTACTTAAGCCATTTTCATTTTTCTCTTTAAAAGTGATATTGCATAATACCAACAACATGCTTTAGGAAGAATTTATTGATGCATTTAAGTCAAAAATCTGACGAATATAGTTGTTTTTTTCCCCTCTTTAAATAGAACTTTTTTCCCAAAGAATTCAGCCATGTAATCATCCCCCATACAGCTTGTCCAAGCACATGGATGACCTAGTGGCCCAAGGGTGTCCCACTGTCTCTAAGAGAGACAAAAAGCAATATATTTAAAAGGTTTTACAGATCAAGCAGATGCACATAAGACTGTGCTATCTAAATAACATAACGCTATCTGTCCTGTACATATATGTCTAAGTGGAGAGACATTATTGGGTATCATTTTTCTCTCAAGAGCTTAAGTGTTCATCCATTTGCTGAAGCTCTTAAATTTCAAGTACTAGTCACACGTAGAAAGAAGACTATTTGGAGGAAAGGAGAGCAAAAATGGCAGTTTTGTCAAACTCCACAAGACTGATCCTGTTATAGATCTACACATCTTAGCAAAATTTCTTCACTTTCACATAAGAGTTTTGACTTCAAAAAAGCAGAGGGAACAGCCTCAGAGGGAAGATCTTCCTTGTTTCCAAGTGTAGAAATCAGGGAAAAACAAAATTTAGGGGATAAGGGAGGGAGGGGGGCATTCTTCAGTGTCTGGACATTAAAGTAAAATCCAGTATATGAAAGAAATAATCTTTGTCTGACCAGGAATTCCTGGAAAGAAATAATCTTTGTCTGACCAGGAATTCCTGATAAGCCACCTAGCTTAGCACTAAAAAAAAGCTCCACTTGGAGCTTTGGAATTGTTGTGCAAGCTAAGTTACTTCTGAAACTCTAAAACACTACGTGCAGTCACCATTCCTAATTACTGTGTAGAAAGTAGGCATTTTGGCCCCCAAATTTCTGCCATTTGACAGAAAATGTTCAAAGTATTTCCTATATAAAAGCCTGCCAGAACACCTCTTATTTATCAATTCTTATGAAAAAATATTGAAATCTAAGCACTAGCAGCCCAAGAGCAAAATTTTACATACATCTGGGGACAGAGGATGGTACCTACAATGCATATCTGATAAAAAAGAATGTTATTCTTTAGTCTTGATGTGAGTGAAAAGAAATAACCACATGATGGCAGCACAATACAGGAAGTGAGGAAGGGCCTTATGTCCCTTTTCATGACCAAACAGGAGAATTTTGGAGATTCATCTTTACCAGTATTGGTTTAGGGATTAGATTAAACAGGGATTAGTTTTACCTGGTTTGAAACTGAAGCACCTCCAAAAGCAAAAATTAACTAATAAAACAAACAAACAAACAAACAACAAAATCAAGGTGGATGGACAGATGAAAAAAGTGGAGTATTTGCAACTAGGAAATAACATTTCCTGAAAAGCTTGGCACACTTCTGGTTAATGTCTAGGCTTATGATCTAATTTTTGCCCATTTGTAAAAGTAAATAGAGCAACATTTTCATTGTTGCAACTCTTGTCCATTGAAACACAGATATCTCATTATAGGCTGTATCATTCACACGCGTTATCCTCTTAACAAAAACTGTCGGTTTACAGGCAGGTGTTAGAATGCTACTAAACTGCGATGTTTTGCTAGACTGGGATAATTTCAATGAGATTTGGAACATTTGAAATCCTTTCTCCCTCCTTCACAGAATCACAAAATGTTCAAGTTTGGAAGGGTCCTCTAGAGATATCTACTCTAACCACTCCACTCCAGCAGGGACACTCAAAACACACAGAGTGGCATCCAGATGGGTTTGGAAGATCTCCAGGGAAGGAGACTCCACAACCCCCCTGGGCAGTTTGTGCCAGGGCTCTGTCACCCTCCCAGTGAGGAAGAACTTCCTCACATGGAGATGGAACTTCCTGTGTTTCAGCTTGTACCCATAGTCCCTTGTCCTGTCACTGGCCACCAATGAGAAGAGCTTGGCCCCTTCCTCCCTACATTCTTCCTTCACGTACTTATATATGTTGATGAGATCCCCTGTCAAACTTCTCTTCTCCAGGCTCAACAGGCCCAGTTTGTTTAGTCTTTCCTCATATGAGAGATGTTCCATTCCCTTAGTCATCTTTGTCGCTCTCTTCTGGACCCTCTCTAGAAGCTACACATCCCTCTTATACTGGGGAGCCCAGAACTGCACACAGTGCTCTAGGTGCGGACTCACCAGAGCTGAGTAGAGGGGCAGAATCACCTCCCTCGACCTGCTGGCAACACTCCTCCTGATGCAGGCCAGGAT
>JAUBOD010000386.1:2474667-2492773 GCA_032353885.1 Nothura maculosa
GAAAAGAAAAGAAAAGAAAAGAAAAGAAAAGAAAAGAAAAGAAAAGAAAAGAAAAGAAAAGAAAAGAAAAGAAAAATGGGCGAAATTCATTGAGTAAGTATCTCTCAACAGTTTCTAATAGAAGGACATGACATGAGTCATCTTGGGTCACTGGTCAATGGAGACAAGGAGATAGTCTGGATAAGTCTCACTCTATGGTTAACTTACTCTTATAATTCATCCCTTATGAAAAATTAATACTGGACTAAATGAAATTTTGGTCTGACTCTGTATTGACATTCTTATTTTTTCAGGTTCATGTGAAACACGGATCTTTTTTGTTTTATTTTTTTCCCCTTAGAAGTCCAACTTTAGACATTCCTAAGTTTACGTTTATTAAAATGAAATTTCTAGGGCCTACAATAAAGAAATTTTAAAATAAACTTATAAACCTAAAGGCCATGAATAAATGTTAGTTTTTTATTTTTATTGTCCCCTGATGTGCAGGTAAAGCTCATAACTGGAAAGAGCATCTTGAAGTGGGCTGATGGTTTGTAAAGAGAACCACTGTTATAGGACAATGACTTAAGTGAGCAAACAGAAAGAAAGAACAGAAAAGTCTATTTTTTTAATTTTCATTTACCCTTTTCACTAAAAAAGTGGAATCTGTATATACCAACTTAAATCTCTCTGACTTGAAAGCATCATGACAATGTCAACACCATTTTTTTCTCATACAGAGCTTGCTTTGTCCAGGTTCACATGATTTAAATGTTCACCTATTTCACCAATTTTGAGAGTAAATTTGGTTCAACATTTTCCTCCCTATCAGAAGTTCTTTAAACAAAGTGCTTCAGGCAAATAGGATTTAAGACAAAATATTGTACATTTTACAGAGGAGGAGGTTAAAGCATCCTGAAGAATACTCTATCTGAAGAATTCTCATTGGGAAGACTCCTTCTATCTAGCTAACAATGTTTCCTAAGGTGAGAAAGAGATAATGTCATTTTTAAGAGAAGTAGGATTTTTCTCTTTTTTCTTCTGTAGGGACAGGTATGAATTTCTTTTATAGGTGATAGGCTGAACTTGAGGATATTGTATGCTTTTTATTTTATTATATATTTTTTATTTTATTTAATTAAGGCAAAGTTCACGTGGTTTTACACATTTTGTTAACCAACTTCAGCAGTTCTGAGAATGAAAATACTGTGGATTCAAATGCTTATTAGGCCTTCTGAATTGTGAAAATCTCACAAAATCAGTATTATCTCAAATTTAGATGATAGGATATTTTACATCCACTAAAAGAGGGAGTCATCCTTCATTAAAATTAGCTGTTATTTCTTGTATTTAATTACTATCTTTTTTGACAAATAAATATGGAACATAAATATACACAAATACATATATTCAGAAATTTCTGTTAGAAAAATAACTTAGTTAAAGTTCAACTCTAGGCTGTTTGTGAATACAGCGGATATTGTCCCAGTACCTGAATATTTCTTTTAATGAGGGACATTTTTGTTAAGAGGAAGATTATGAAAATATCCAATACCAAAGAGTTCATTTTGCTAATGCTTATACTTTCCAAATGGTCTGTTCATATGTCTAAGTAGATAATTAATAAAAGATGAATAGCACAATATCAAAAGACATCTGTGTTAGCTGCAGAAATATAATGAAGGCAATTTAGTAAGTTTCAGAACAAAACCCACAAATATTTCTCAGTTCAAAAGACTGAACTGAATCTTCAATAAAACTCTTTTTACCTCACTACGGTCGTTTGCACATGTGGTACTTCCTGTCCACAAACTTCTTAAAATTCTCCTTAGGGACATGAATTGTACTACAGGTGTATTTTTAAATGTCGTCATGCAAAATAAGATAAACAGCTCATCAGTCAGCCAGAATAGTGAACAAAAAGGTCTTTAGTCCACGGAATAATCTAATCTTTACGTGACCTATTTGGCAAGGGCATGTAGGACTCTGCCTTTGGCTGTGAAAACATGTATGTCCTTTATAAAAAGTCAAGGAAAAGTGATCTCTGGCAGGGGTTGTTTGTGGTCAAGGTGTGGCAAAGAACAGACTATATTGACCAGGGAGTCCATTGCAGCTTTTGTAAAACTCAATGAAAGCTAAATCCTTTTCTTATTCATTTAATTGCCTATATAGAGCTAAATATTTGAATAAACACCCATTGATTTTGGATCACAGTAATAACATTTCTGATAGAATAACCTACCTAGTTATTTTGCAACCTTAGCCTTCATCTATAGAAAATTGAGACGGAGGGTGAAGGATTCAGGCAAATTTAATTTAAGTTGTAATCAGCATTCTAGGAATATAGCAATTAATTTTACAGTATATATGTAAGTGTATGAGATAATGTATGCTATAGAAAATGTCTTTTGAGAATTACTGCTTACTTCAAATCAGAACACAAAACCAGGAAAGACATGATGAAATTAAGAGTAACATAGGCAAAATCAAGAAAAGTGAAAACTTTTGCATGGTATGCATAGCTGGACTGTATAACTTACTGCCAAAGGAAGTGCTGAAGGAAAATAATTTAATGAGAAGTAAAAATAAATTGTATACTTACTTAGAGAGCAAAAATTCCAGAGTTATAAATGTTATTACTAAAAATATATTCTGGAAGAAATATTAACCATGCTTCAGGGCTCAAATCAAATCTCAGTAATAAATAACATTATAAAATCCAATGTACAAAGTCTATTTTTCTTCTGAGATATCTATAATAGCCCTCTCTTAAAACCAGTAGATTAAAAGGATTTAGGAATTTTACTGAGCATAACAGCTGTCAAATAACCCAAAGGATGATTTTTCTGAAAATTGGCCCATTCTTTCAAAGTGGCACTTTCCTATGGGTGACATCTCAATATAGATTTCTCTCTGTTGTATGATCTAAAAGACTTTGCATCTTCCTGCTTCCTCACTTTGCCCAAGGATGATGGCCCTGGACAAACTGCCAGGCAGAAGACCATGGAAGCAGGAGCAGAAAACACTGGGGATTCCTCTGCTTCTTGCTAAATTTCACTAATCTAAAAGGACTCAAATGGAAATTTTATCCAAAGAGTATCCAAAAGAATTAGGTGCAGAGCTGATGAATGAAGTACAGCAAATATGGAGGAAGAGGAAAGGAAGGGAAGAGGGAAAGTAGGGAAGAGGAAGAATTAAGGGGAAGGGAAGGAGAAAAGAAGAGGAAAGGAAGGGAAAGAGAAGGAAAGGGAAAGTAAGGGAAGGGGAAAAGAAGGGAAGAGGAAGAATAAAGGAGAAGGTTAAGGAAGGTGAAGGGAATGGGAAAAAAAAGGGAGGGGAAAGGAAGGGGAAAAGAAAGGAAAAGGAAGGGGAAAGGGAAGGAAGAGAAGGGAAGGGAAAGATAAATATTATGAGAAATATAATGAGAATCAGTAGGAGATAGTCCAAGATTAATTCAATTCTGGTTTTAGTTATTTATACGTGGGTTTGGTTCTGGGTGGATGTCCTTTATAGAAATAGCGTTAGAGTTTCTGACTCATATTGTTAATATGAGTCATAATAATATCGGCAAGGACTACTAATTACTTAAGTATATTAATTTTGTAGATGAATACTAGAGATATGATAACATACATTCATGAAACATTTTCAAAATATAAGAGTTTGCTTTGGAAGTATGATTTTAGTTTTGAAATATCACTTTTGTTTATAAATTAAACTCAAAATGTAAATGATTTCTCTTACTCTGCAAATAATCCAAGATAACCTAAACCAAATAACCTAAACATAGCAGGGAGTGCAAAAATGCTGTAAGTTCAGGTTAAGAGGCATTGTAATGAATACATTTTCGTTATCTAGAGATCAATTTAGAAGCACCTTAAGAACACAGTTACTCAGGAGAAGAAAGTATCTGCAGCCCTAGAAAATAATTCTGGCATAATCAAAGCAATTTGAAATCATACTCATTCCATTCACTCTCACTCTTCAGGACTGCTTAAATGGCACCAAACTCCCGAGCTCCCTAAGCTTATCACACTTTCTCAAAAGATTGTAGCTCGGAAGTGTTTAAAACTGCGGATAGAATTGATATTTAAACAAGTTTTATTATATAAATACAAATATATATTATAGAAACAAAGTTGGAACAATGTAGGTGTGAGATTCACATTTCACTGATATTAAAGAGAAAATAATTTATTTATTTTTTTCCATGTTAACTATTTCAGCCTCATAGACATGCTATTAAAATTAGCTTTGGATTTTAGTGTTCAGACAAGTGTCCAAAAAAAGATTAATTATGCCATTAATAATAGAACTTCATTAGAAATTCAACAAATCTCAGAATTGCAACTGAATCACTTCAGAAATAAATGATAATGCAGGTAATGAATAATGATAATAAAGGTAATGAATATAATAATTGATTTTCTAATCTTAACAATAGGAAGATGCCAAACAGAATTTCTTAATTAGACTTATACTTATATAGATTGCATTATATATCTAAAGAGGAGGAGGCTGAGGAGGCTTCTGACCAGATAGCATCTATGGCCTCAAATCAATATGGTTGGTCTTAATTTATCTATTTGTTTAAAATTAAAAGTTAATCTTTTCCAAACTAAGAGGGAAAAAGTCAAGAATAGCAAAATAATTGAAAGCTTTCATTTTTTTTAAAAAATAAACTTTCTCAGACTTACTTTCTTCATTTTATTTGTACAATTTTCAATTTATTTCTACAATTCTATAAAATCACATGTACATCGTGGGTAGCTGGCCCTCACTGCACACAGACACATAGAAAAGAAAGTAGCAGGAAGCAAATTCCAGAAGATAACATTAATTTACACAAAATTCTGGAAATTTATCAGAGGAAGTAGAAAGCAACAATTCACAACTTTAGACTCTGTGCGCCTAAATAAATAATTTGCTCTTTGTTTCATGAATTCTAAGAAATGAGTAAAGAATGATGGCTCCTCTTCAGATAACTTGGGAGCACAGTTCTGACTGAGAACCAACATGCAGTTTGAATGTCACACTGCTGAATTCAAGTGAATTGTTAGCAGTAAAGACAACTTTGTCACACAGGTATCCTGTTTAACAGCCTGTCACAGAACTACAGGAAGGAGCAGAACAGGAGGAGACAATTTATAATGAGTAGGAAACTAGGCATGCGAAAAACGAGTGGTTTTTATCTCTTTTCTTTCAACATGAACTTAGTAGCATATTTGTTAATATTCTGAACTATAACATTTATATTGTTCCAGCTCTAAGAAAGGAGAAAGGATAGAGTACCAATATCTCTAAAGCTAATTGAGTTTAAATGAAAAAATGAAAATAAGGATGAACATAAAATATGATTTTTCTTAATGCCATCTTTCAAATGATATACTTCTGAGACAACAGAAATGGTTTAGGAATCCTGTGTGGAAATTAGGGGAGAGTTTAGAGAAAAAAATTCACAGTTTTACAAAAATAAATATAAATAAATATACTAAAATACATGAAAGATTTATTTACTGTATTTTATTTTCAAACATGGACAAGTGTAATAAATAAAATAGGATTAAAATATACAAGGAGCAGGTTATACTTCATTTTAGAAAATCAGCTCTCAACTCAGACTCTGAACTGTGTGCATTTTTTTTTTTTCTGGAAGAACATAAACTCATGGCTATTGGGTTTTGCTTCAATAGTAAATCAAAATATAGCAAAATATAACAACTATTTATAGCAACTATTCAGAACAGTTTTTGCAATTATTAAATACTTCCTACATGTAAGAGTCTTCATAAAGGTTCTTAATTTATCCTTTTGATAGTTTGATAAGCTCTCCAAAGTCCAGAATCAGGTTTATGATGCTAGCGCAAAATTAAACAAGACCATTTCTGTCCCAAAGAAACTGCACAGATTATGGGAAGTAAAAAGATATATTTATAAACAGTAAGAGGAAAAGAATAGGTAGGTAGTTTGATTTGTCATGTCACTTGGGTTCCAAATGAGAAGAGAATATAAAAAATAAGTCAATTAGAATGAGTTGTTCCCTAGCCAGAAAGCAATGAGTGATTGCTTGAGCAATGATTGAGCAATGAGTAGGTGGGGAAGTGAAATGAGCCGAGAGATTTATAGGAGAAGAAAGGAATATCAGAATAAGTTAGTTTAGGAGGGATACACTTAGAGGGCTGCACAAGTTAAATTTGCTAGTTCTCCTAAGCAAAGACAGAATATGATGCCTCCTTCACTTCCAGACTGACCAAACAATCAAAAGTGCCTGAGATTCTGCCCCTTAGGAAATATTTCCATCTGTAAAAAGTGACATGGGGTTCCCATAGCTGAAGATATAAATCACTTATACTGTTCATAAAGTACCTCCTTGAAATTGTTTCAAAACATTTGTAGCATGTTAAACAGAGAGACAATGGTCTTTTTTCTTTTTTTTTTTTTTTTGGAAGTATCGGGACAAATGAAATGGACTTGGATTCTCCCCCTCTTCCTCTTTTCCATCCACTGCTCTTATATCCTAAATTGTGCTATGTGCATTTAGGGTCTTCACCCTTAAGACTTTTTTGCAATACTCTTAGATTCTCTCTAACTATTCAAGGGAAGGGAAGGGAAGAATTTAAAGGCTACAGGAAAAAGATAGGAGGTTATTGGGAGTTAGACAATATATTCACATAAATGTGATTTCCTTAGGAAGTCTGACTAGAAACAGTGAGTAAATGAGAACAGTATCTAGCCATTTGAATTTAATATGTTTAACCACCGGATAATTCAAAACTGTGATGAGATGAAGGGTTACTGATCCTAGGGCTATAGATTTGCTGCATTCTGGAAGGCAGTTGTAATAGCTACCATGAACAGCAGGACATGAAACAGAGATTTGCTAAAAGTTGTTTAATGTCATGTCTTCGTACTGTTAATGATAGATGACAAGTTTCTGGCTACACTATTTAAAATCGTGTCAGAGAACTTGCTTGCTACCTACTGAGCCACTGCATTTTGTACCAAGTAAAACAAACAAGAAACTACCACACCTGACCCATAGGTTACTATAACAGATGCCTTCAAAATAATTCATATGAGAACGGCTCTATTCGTGGAGAGTAGACGTCGTATGCAAGGGGGGAAGGGGAAACAGCAAGGTAGTGATACAGATTTCCTTTTGCATTTCTCAACTGAAGACAGGAGCACAGGTTGGTCACACAGCATCTTACCTGAACATCCAACATAGTATCTTATATGGATTGTACAGGGAAGAGACAAGCATACAATGACTGTTGAGTTAATGACAAAGATAAAAAGTAGAACAAAGACAAAAGATGAAAAATACAAGTTGAGAGAAAACTCAGTTTATTATTTCCTTTAACAGCATTTATTCCAATGCAAAGTGTTCATAGATCTCAGACCTCTTATTATAGCAATCCATGGTGAGCAAAGAAAGAATAACTCTTATAAGTGAATAAGATGGATTTTTGAGTAAAATACTCTATACTCTCTATCTGAATAGCTACATCTTTTACATTGGGAAATGTCTCCACTTTATAATTAAATTTATGCAGATCTTATCATAAGGAACATAGAATGGAGTGCACAGCCAGGGATGGATAGCGAAAGAGGCCACCATCGTACTATCACAGTATGTTGATCCCAGCTCACAGAGGAAAGTTTTACTCTGGAAATCATTATGAGACTATGCACTGTCATCTGTCATGTAAAACAATCAAATGTGAAATCAGAATTAGAAGTACAAATAAGCACTATACAGTTTGAACTATCACTAACTGCGACAGCTGAATACCATATAATTACTGTCAATCATTTTCCACCAGCCACAAGGATCAGGGACACGTTTTTGGGAAGAATCATAAAACATTCTCCACAAACTGAACTATATAGGGATGTAGCTTGATGTAGAAAAAATCCTCTCTTTACTGATTTTCTTAATGAATGATGCACATATATCTGAATATTTCTTTTTTGCATGGAAGGAAAAATATGTAATACATAGATATGTCCATATTTAGAGCAAAAGTATTACAAACCTGTCAAATACCATGCTGACACCATGAACATTGTAATTGCACTATGGTCATGTAGTCTAATAGAGTAGTCATTTTGAAAGCTCTAGAGATAAAAAATTAGGCTGTTTCTGAACTTAGCAGTAATTTGATGTCTGTACTTTATGTACAGCTTTTAGCTTAGGAAGCTGATTGTTAAGGGTTATGCCATCTTTTTTTATATGAACTTCATTATCGAAAAATCCATTCAACACGTTTCAACAGTGGGTCACTGTTCTCCTAGGTAAATATCATATGTAAAGACTGTTTAATTTTGGAATAGTCTTCTTCTGCTCCTTTTCAGCTCTATTTTTTTGGGAAAAAAAAACATAGTTTTGATGTCGAGGAAGATATTCCAAAGTCTTGAGGCATATAACATTATTGGATACTACAGAATAGTCTCACCTTCTTGTCTTGTCCACATTTATAGAAAAAAGTGAGACCTTTGTATACCTTAATCAGAAGGCTACTTGCTGTCAGAGAGAGACCTAATTATACCTTAGTCCTTGTTTTGTCAGAATTAATATTCTTATTTAAATAAGATTCTTTGCACAGAAAAGCTTTTTTATGTATCTACCTCTAATGATAGGAGATACACTGAGTATTCAGCTAACAAAATGAAGTATTGTACAAATTAACATCAAGGAAGTCCTCAAGTGAATTAGATGGTGAACTGCACAATGAGAATCTGAGATCAAGAGCCTAAGCTGTAACGATTCTCTTCTGAGGACATGTTTATGCTGTATCTGTGCAAAGCAGTAGTGAACATTATTTCAGAATAAATGGTTGTGGTGCAGGAAAGGATCCTCACTGAGGAATCAGAGGACATTTTACCTATAATATAGAGCCTTACGGCAGCATAAAGTAATATATTCCACAGAGAGATGGCAGAATAAAGCTGGAAGTCCATAAGCAAATAAGAGTTGCACATGCAGAACTCTCAGTACAGATTGCTTTAGATAAGAATCAGACTTACAGGACTTTTAAAATTGTTCTTCAATGCAAGCAAAAATAACAAAAATATCTGTAGTCACTGTCCTTCATATACAAGTACAAATACTTTCAAAGAACCTGACATATTAAAATAAAGCCCGGAGACTGTCTCTCTTTATCTGGAGAGACAAGCAGTTGGTGTATATCCTGCTTTGAAGTTTGTCTGAAGATGATTATTTTCTGGAATGCAGTTGCTCGTGAGTTCATTCCCGTCTCCAATTTGTAGCAATGAATTCAAATGACAAAATACTTTTTTTACTGCAAGTAAATAAATTCTGTAGAAGTAATTTCTGAAGAAATCACTCCATTATGAATTTTTATCCAGACCTTTTTGTATAAAATTAAAACTCAGAATAAAATATTTTTGATTCATCAAAAAGAAATATTTTCCGTAGCCTGAAATGCTATTAAAAAAGACTATTCTACTGACAGTTAAGATAAAAAAAAGTTTATTATTTATCTTTTAGAAAGAATGAGGTCAAAATTGTGGTGGGTCTCCTTGCTGAATTCAGCAAAATCCATTCTTCCACCATCTTATTATGATCTGCAGTTTTACCAAGCTACTTCCAAGAAACTAAAGAATCATTTCTTCCTTTAATGAAGAATTAGTAGATACAAACTGCAGGAAGGAAAGGAGGTCCATCAAGAATACACATCAATAAAAAAGCAATAGTAATACTGGGCTAATGGGCTAAGGAGGCACAGGAGACAACTGAGCTGGAAACACAGGGCATGTAAAAGACCGACCAGGGAAGAAATCTGGGAGGATAAGGACCAGAAACAGAACATTTTAGGACAAGAGGCAGAGAGCTTTGAGGACAACATGAAGGCATATGTCTCATAGCACCTGAGTGAGATCTGTTTTTGCAGTAAAATATGCTCTTAAGGTACAAGGAAGTTAGCTTCTCTGCTCATTATGGGTCTTATTACACCCCTGGGAGGCATATTTGCCCACATCCATGTCTGTTTATGAACATCTTTGTATTTTCTACTTTGTTATAAAAGTGTCACAGAACATTTATGAAATAGGGAATCTCACTGTTTACAGACCTTGAACAGTTCCTTGCATGCATAAACATTCGCTCTCATCCCCTTCCTCAACAAGAAACCAATGCTGAATCATACTCATCCAAATGTCACTGAACTTCTCTTGGTTTAGGCTGCTGGCAGTTCAGCTCTCAGAGCCAGTGTCCAGGGAAACACAACACTATTAAATTTGATGGAAATAACATTGTCATTTGATTGACGCAGACAGTGACAGCAGGTATCAGATTTGTGTTTCATATAATTGTTTAGTGCAAGCTCAATCCTGAAAAACTAAATACTATCAGAATAAAGAAAGAAATCCTGTGCTTTTGAATGCTTTCACTCTTTATTTCTGTTAAGACTGTATTTTCTTTCTTACAACAATTTATTGCTTGGACAAAAAAAAAATACATGCAAAAAGTCATTGCCAGATTCTATCAATCTGGCTCTGATACTGCATGAAAAATCCATGGAAAGATATGGACATTTTGGCTGTATTTGCAATACTTCACCCATTTCATTTTTGGTAAAACAGTGGCATCTTAAACTTTGGGGAGCAAAAAACTATCACTAACGCTTCTGGGCACAATGCAGTCTGAGTCCTAGAACCATATAGGGAAGCTGCAGAAAGTTAATCTGACATTATTTTAGGAGAATATCTGTCTGTTGGGAGCTAGCAGGGGCTGTGATATTCTTCCTACAAGATCCATCAGCAGAAAAGTGCTAAAATATTTTCAATCAGCGCAGATCAGCCCCAAACCCAAATGAACTACATATACCACATCGCTGAAGACTCTCAGTCCTTAATCTGCTGTTCCTTGAAAGTCTTTTGATTTTTGATTTGTTATTTTACAGATCTGAAGAAGTCCTCTATTAATTAATATGTTACCCTCAAGTCCCAACACTGCTCAGGAAGTTCCTCCATACCTTTCACTCCATTGACATATCTTACTAGGATAGGTGGATGAACATGTGAAAAGTCTGTCTCTAGCATGCAGGTATCACTGATTTCTAAAGCTGATTTCTAAAGCAAGTCAGGTGACCTGAAAACAAACAAACAAAACCTTCCCAATTCTCATGTATCCTAATGTGAAGAACTCAGGCATAGATGTCTGCATATTAGATGTCTAATGTTAAACTAGAAGTGCACTCAGATTTTTTCCTGCAGAATTGCTACTTCACATATTATGCCTTATCTTGAAATGTTATCATGTAAGTTTAGTGTTCGGCATCTGTTTCTGCTGAATTGCATCCAGATTATTTAAATGATTTCTCTAATTTGTCAAAGTCTTTTAAAGTCTATCCTGATATATGTTTACAGACCCTCACAACTTGATGTCATTGGAAATTTAATAAGCACGCTACACTATTTAATCATTGACTACCTGCTCAATGATTCAAGTCACTAATGAGAACATTGATGAGAACCGGGCAGAAGACTGATCTCTGCAGAACACTACCCAATACGTAATGCTACAGAAGGAAGAATCTTTAATAACTGCTAAAAATGGTTTCCTTACCACTTGTGCATCTGTAATAGTAGTAATTTCATGAAGTCCTCTATTTCCTGTTTTGTTTACGAAAATCTCATAGTAAACAGTTCAAAAACATAGTGAATTCAAAATATACAGTATAATTCTGTACAGTGTAATACAATATTCTCTATACTCATGGCATGCCATCAATAGAGATGAAATTTTTTTATTAATCTCTTTATTTTTCATCTCAGCAAATACAGTTCTGTCTTCAAAACAGAGATCTTATACTTCTGATTTGTTATTTTGACTAAATAAAAGTATTTTTCATTTGAATTTGTATTTACTACTTGGATTGTCACTTATATAGAGATTAATACTGAATACTTTTATTTCTAGAAGTATACAATCATTTCCAAGAAACACTGCATAAACGTTGAATCATATTTCCTGAACATAATGAAAAAAACAAGTGATCATTTAAGTAATATTACATTTGGAGACAACAGGAAATAAAGCAGGAATAACAGGAAACTCTGCACTTTGCTTTTTAATCCTTCAAATAATTTCTCATATAACTGGGAATATTACTCATAATGAATGAATTTACTGTATTCGTCACTGAAAATTCTAGAGGGGGTTACTTTTACTTTTTCTCTTGACATTTTATCCATTTTTTTTTTCTTTTGGTATTACTGTTTTTACTCCTGGGAGAAAAATAATTTGACATTTATGTCAAAAAAATGAATATAGAACAATTTGACAGATCTCTCTGGGAAGATCTGGGCATCTCCATTGCTTGAAAAACACAAAGATAAGACAAAGAGCAGAGTTACTGAGTGCAGGCAAAGAAAAGACAGGTGCTAATTACCCTTTGGTTTCTTAGTACTACATTTTATATGTGAAAAATAAAAGTCGGTAATGTTCCACATAACTTGTTGAGTCAAGTGGGGTTTTTTCAAGATCTAATTCCTTTAATGAGCACGAAATTTCATTTGCAGCTCCATCTATCTAAAAATGGCAAGAAGATGATTAATTATCCATTGTCAAAGAGAAATTATGTTAAGTGGCAAGATTTTGATATAGCTCTTAGATTTTCCAACATTAATTGCTATTTCAGTCCCCTTGTCTTACTGATGTCATTCTTTTTCTGTGCCTGCACCCATTAAACTCTTATTGCAGGTATTTCCTGATCTTGCACAAGCAGTGTCTTAATTACAGAAAGTTGTTGCAGAAAGTTTGGGGAAAACAGCTCCTGTCTGCAGTGAGTCACAGAGCTGCATAGGAAGTAAGTGGGTTCCTCTTGTGTGAATTTATATTTACGTCAAGGAGTTGATACTGGTTTATGACATCCTGCTCAGCTTATGCGACATAACGGAGGTACTCATCTGGAGGCATTGTACCTGAAGTCCATCAAAAATAACTGTCATAGCACAGAAATAGGCTCTACAAATATTCAAGAGCTAGTAAACCTAGCTGAGAGGCAGAGCCCACATAAGAGAAAACTTACAGGAGAGCAACAGAGGTACGTGAGTAGCAGATGTGGTTCAGTGCATCTGCTGCCAGAAAGGTGCCACTTAGCTCTGGCTGTGAAATCAATCCCTTCATTTAGCAGCCTTACCAGAAAGCTGGCTGCCCTCTCTTAAGATAAATATCTTCACCAGTACAGCAGTCCCAGGGGGCAGCACAGGGAGAACAAGCACATGGAAGTTTCCCAAATGACATAAGCAGGAATAAACCTACTAGCTTTAGTGTGACCAGTGTTATTCTGATTATAGCCAAATAAACAAAAGAAAATAAACAGCAGGGTGTAAAAACCAGAATTCTTATACCAGAGGCAGTTCCAAAATGTATATTGCCAAGTGAATGCTTACGTAACTTTTACCAGTTTTTTTCAAATGCATGTCTAACTAAGATGCATCTTTGTAGTAGAATAATATCTTCTGCTCTTCAACTTCCCTATTCTCTCCTAACTCCATAAGTTTTGCCAGCTGCTCCAACTTTGTGCAAGTTAGAAAGGAAAAAGAAACTTCATTACCAAGCCTGCTTTCCAGGAAATCTCACTCAATAGATATGCTACATACTTATGAAAGGCACTTCATCAAAGAAATAGAAGTGAAAAAGAAAACCAGGAATTTTCTATATCTTTCAGTTTCTAAAAGCATCCCGTTAAAGATTTTGTAAAATAAACTGTTATTTGATTTAGTAAATTGAGATTTTTTAAACTTGTAATAAAATCTTGAAGTCTTGTCCTTTAGCTCCATGAAAAATGGCAGAAAGATTACTGAAGTCAGATTGATGCCCAAAAAGTGGGAAAAATTATTGTAAATATACTATTTTACACAATGTGAGAAAAATGAGAGTTGGGAGTAAAAATATAATTTAAATTGAAAAATAGTCAGAGATATCCCAGGATATGGGCAGAATCTTAGATTGAGTTTCTTAATCTAAAATTTAAGAATTTTACTAAGTCATTCACACTACCTCTGCCATCAACGAAGAGACACGGGCGCATTGAAAAGGAGATTTATTTTCACACAGAATTTTCTCTCTAAGGAGTCTATTTTTCTCTGCTACTAATTGGTATGGCTAGATTAATAGCTTAAATTTAGCTAAATGAACAGATTGACTAAGATACCTAACTTTTAGATAAAGGTAGATGAAAGGCATTCCCTCCTTAAAAGATAGAATAAAAAAGATAACAAATTCAAATGAAATACCTTTCCTATGCAAAGATAATCAAAAATCAAACACTGAACATAGCAGGTTGTTATGATCTGCTCTGTCCTGATTATTAAGTTCCATTTTATGGTGCAATTACATTAAATATAAAAAGGAATAAAAAATCTATGTGTTTGAACATCAAATATTATCTTTAAAATTCAGCCATTGACAGAATAGTTATTGAATAATCTATTTCACTAACATATCTGGATTTTGGAATAGAGAAATGTTCATCAAATCATGTTAATTATCTCACTTTCTGAATCATTCATATGAGAAAGCTTAAGAGTACTCATAGAATAACTGGAAAACAGATGAAAGAACTGTTCCAAGATTTCCTTCTTTATTTCCTGTGTCAGGACAGGATTAACAACAACTAAACTAGGTGTTTATTTCTCTGCTGAACCAAAATAAGGACAGAAGGAAGCAACTGCGATGACAGACCCAAACAAACATTGTCATAATTGTATTATTGTAATTGGTAATAAATTAATTAATATAGCCTGTTCTTAAACTTACGATTTCCCACTATTTAAAATATCTGCAGATGGTGGCCTGATGATTGGATGGAATTTTCCCTGGAGGAATCAGGACTACAAAGTTTGGCAGCATATGCATTAGCTGTGTCTACGAATAATATAAGTTACTGCTGCCACTACCTCATGAAGAAGAATAAGAATGCAGCTGCCAATAAGCCTACAGCAGCCCAGCAGTGACCAGCATGGAGCAGCAGGTGTGAGCAAAAAAAGATCAGACTCCAGTCAGACTGATGTCGAATCATTTCATTATATAGGAAGAACATGTGAGACACACTATTTAGAAAGATGGATTAGATTAGGCCTTTTTTTTTTCTTTTTTTAATTCCAGCTGTCCGCAATAAAGCTGATATACACTCCATATTTGGAAGAGTTTGCTAGTTTTGTTGTACAACTCAGTTTAATTTCAGAATGTGGTCTTAAACTTGAACTCTTAAATCATTAAATTTCATGTTTATAATCTATGTGTTTACATTTAATTTTGTTAACACAAAATATCTGAGAGATTGTTAAAAAAATAGATACAATGCCAAAATATATGCACTCTCTACAGAAGACAGAAATATATCAGAGTAATTGGATTCATGTTTAACCTTATATCAGAGAGAATAACAATTAATGTTCAGAATATGTCACCTTCAAGTGCAGTTTTGTAAGAAATTCTACTGTATTACATCCAAATCTTTACAAGTTTTGACAGAGTCTGTCAAAAAGTGGGAGCTACAAGCATCTGATCTGGTAATTAAGTGCAAAACATAATAAGGCTTTAAAAAACACTTTTGAGAAGCATCTTGCTCAAGCACTGAAAGTTAGGAGTAAAATTTTGCAAAGCCTGTCAAAAGAAAGAGCCAACTATAGTCAGTGATAGAATTGCAGAGGAAGAACTCAAGAAAACTACCTGGATCTTTGTACGGATGTTCTTTTACAGAGAACAAAAAGGCTTCTTACATCACAAATATTCCGTACAGAATTATTCCAGTTGAAGACAGAATGGATTTCAAAACAGAACAAAGCAATAAGCAAGACTACATTATACTTATGAAGAGCTGATCATGATCTACTACAAATAGACTCGATTTGGAGCAAGATAAGTCTTTTGTCTAACTTCATTTAGAAAATGTTCTTGTGAAATGGAAAAATCTTTTCTAAGAGTTGCAAACATTTTACAGCTTCCTACTCCCAAAAATTCTGAATAAGATTAGAAACAACCTTTTGTTTGTTATTTTCCCCAGAATCTGATAGGATCATGTAAGAAGTAGTTCACATTAATATATGTATATACACACACAAATAAAATAATTGTAATTATAGAATGGAAAAGAAGTGTTACAACAAGCAAAGCTTCATTTATTGGAATCATTGCCTAGATGTGAAGCAGTGTAAAGTAATGACTGAGTGTAAGTAAACATCTGATAGACAAATTAATATATAGAGAAGCTAAATACATTGCACATGGCAGAGCAGAAATTACAAACAAATGATCTCACAGCCCAGGGCTGCTGATCTAATTTCTAGTCAGTCTTCCAATTCACATACGAGGGAAATTTGGGTCTGTCTGTCCCCCTGGAGAAAAAAAAAAAAGGAAAAAAAGACAAAGTTATTTTCAAGAATCTCATATGCAAATTAGAAAAAAGATATAAATCAGAAAAGAAATAAAAATGTATAATGACGCTAACATAGAACAAAAGGAAAATAGTAGTAACAATCTCACAGTCATGTCTGACTCTTTTGGAATCATTAGACAGAGAAATCAGAGGGAATTCAAAGGAAAGTGATTGATTGGCCCTGTTTACATTCTGAGTAAAATAAAGTGTTTTCTTCTTGTGTACAAGCTAATACCACTGTTTATTTCAATTTTCTGTTTTTCAGTCTTTTTTTTATTGGCTTCTATGAAATGCTCCCCTCCATAACAATGCAAAAAAATTCCTTCGCTTTGTTTCTAATAAACAAAGTGTTGCTCCAAATTACTCTTGAATTCTGCAGAAAATATCTTCCACTGCTTCAATAGGCAACTTGGAAGATGAAGCTACCTGATCCTATTTATTGAAAATCATTCTTTATCCTACTGTGCTAGCTGTAGCAGTAGCTGTGCTACTTCCTTGAAAGCAACCTATGTGCATAATAGGTGATAAACTTGCTTGTAAGAAACTGAGAAAATTTTTACAAGTAGTCAAAATCTAGTCTCTGATTTCACCAATTTTTAGACTTATACTTTACATATCTTTTTTTTTGCTCAGTAATTTAGTTTCACAAATGAAGAAAGGATGTACTATGCCAAGAATAAATTGTCAAAACATTTGTAAGTTCTCTTTTCTCCATTAGCGGACCCACCTTTCAACGACTTATTTTTAAGCCATATTTCTTTACCATTTACCAACATTGGGAAGAACTTTGTGTGAATGAATGGAATACAGATATCTCTTTTTGTTTTTGTCTAATTAAATTTCTATCTGATCACAATCACACTACTTTATTTTTTTTCTAGAAAATACTTCTGTTGTCAAGGATGAATGTTAACATTTCTTTCTGCGTGAAGACACTAGAAAGAGTATTTATAAATATTTTTCAGCAAGGAGTTAGAAAAGCCTGTGAATGAGTGTTTCTCTTGTTCTATGCTCTGTTCTTCAAACAAATTGATACCATCAGGGAGCTGGCACATGCTCCAGGAATGATTTGCCTCATGCTGAAAGAGGAAACAAGTGACTCTGTTGGAGCCTCCAGGCTCTGTTGGAGCCTCCAGGCCTATTTCCTCTTTGCTGAGCCCCAGCGTAAGATTTTGCCCTCTTCAGGGACCTGCTTGGTAGAATCCAATGGGATATGGCCCTGGAAAGATGAAGGCTCCAGGAGAAGTAGCTGATTTTGAAGGATCACCTCCTCCAAGCTCAAGAAGAGCCCATTCAGATCTGCACAAAGTCAAGAAAAGGTAGCATGCATGAAAAAGGAGATAAACACAAACATAAAAAGGAAGCCTGTAAGAGGATGAAGAAGGAGAGTGAAAAGTAGCTGAACTGCCAGGTTCAAAGGGCTGTGATCTATTGCAGAACGTCCACATAGAGGCCTATAAATAGTGGTGTATCCCAGAGGTCAATAGCTGGCTAATATTCTTCAAACTCTCCTAAAAAAATGGAGCAGAGTGTCTCCTCAGCAAGTTTCAAGATTATATAAAACCAGGAATCACAGAATCACAGAATCTATAAGGTTGGAAGGGACCTCTAGAGATCATCTAGTCCAACCTTCCCGCCCCAGCGGGCACACCTAGAGCAGGTGGCACAGGGCGGCATCCAGGCGGGTTTTGAAGACCTCCAGAGAAGGAGACTCC
>JAUBOD010000386.1:2499852-2511845 GCA_032353885.1 Nothura maculosa
CTTCTCGTCTCTTCTGGTCTCTTCTCTTCTCTTCTCTTCTCTTCTCTCTTCTCTTCGCTTCGCTTCGCTTCGCTTCGCTTCTCTTCTCTTTCCTTTCCTTTTCTTAGCCTTGCTTTTCCTTTGCCTTTGCCTTTTCTTTTTTTAATGCAGAATAATAATTTTTAAAAGGAGCACAATGGGCGTGAGAAAAGTGCTTTGAATAATCATTTCTACCAAAGCTCTGCAGCCTGGAGGAGCTTCTGATTATTGAATCAAGGACCACTTAGAGGGTTGGGACTGGAGCTTCACTCCATGAGGAGAGGCTGAGGGAACAGGGCTGGTTCAGCGTGGGGCAGATATCACTGTGAGGTGAGCTGACCACAGTCCCAGTACTGAGGGGAACTCTGCAATAAAATAAAACCAGGCTCTTCACAAAGATACATGGAAAGTGAGCAAGAGACATGGACAGAAGTTGAAACAAGACAGCCCTCCATAACCTGGTCTGAGCCGCTGACCCCATTTTGAGCAGGAGCTTGTACTAGAGACTTGCACTCCCTTCCAGCCTGCATTATTCTATGCACTTATACATTCTTGGAAAAGAAAGTGAGGATTAGATGAGATCAGAGCTGGATTCAAATTAACAAGGTCATATTGTCGCCGAAGAGGCCAATATCATATCATCTAGGATGTATTAAAGAGGGACAGACTTTCATGACTGTAAAGAAATCCTTCTGCGCTCTTGTAACACTGGTTGCTGAAGCATGGTTTCCAACTTCAGGCAAAACTATCAGTTCCTGATTCTGCACAAGTAGAGCAGAACGTCTGCCTATGAGCAACTCATCCTGAGAGAGATGCAGAGCTGCAGAAAAACAATAAGAATGATTAGCCAACTTTGACCTCTTCAGGGAGCTCCTTGGAAAAGTCCCCTGGCTCAGGGTCCTAGAAGTAAAGAGGTCAAGGAGAGCTGGCTATAATTCAAGAATCACTTTCTCCAGGCTCAGGGTCAGTGTGTTCCTAAAGGAAAGAAGTCGAGTAAGGGGGAAGGAGACCTGCATGGGCGGGCAAGGAGCTATTGAATAAACTAAAGGAGAAAAAGAGAGAACATACATCATGTGGAAGGAGGGCTAGGCCACATAGAAAGAATATAGGCACATTGTCAGAGAGTGTAGGGATGCAATGAGGAAGGCCAAGGCCCGTCTGGAATTAGAGTTAGTGAGAGATGTCAGAGACAACAGGAAAGGCTTCCATAAATACATCAGCAGCAAGAGGAAGAGTAGGGAAAATGTAAGCCCACTGCTTAGTGGGGAGGGTACCTTGATGATGGAGGATGTTGAGAAGAGAGTTACTAAATGCCTTCTTTGTTTCTGTCTTTACCCTTGTCCACAACAAATACAGAGCCTAGGCAAAAGAGGGAGAAAACGGGAGAAAGGAAGACCTTCCACTGGTCAAGGAGGATTGGGTTAGAGATAACTTAGGCAGACTGGCCACCCATAAATCTATGGGCCCAGATGGGATGCTCCCAAGAGTGCTGAGGGAATTGATGGGGGTTGTTGCTCAGCTGCTCTCCATCATCTTCGACAGGTCCTGGAGAGCAGAGGAGGTGCCCGAGGACTGGAAGAGAGCCAACATCACTGTAGTCTTCAGAAAGGGCAAGAGAGAAGAAAGCTTCCCTTTGAGTTGAGTTTAGCTTCCCTTTGCTACACAAAGGGAAGATAAACTCACAGAAGTTGTTTACACGAATGAGAAGATGGAACCAGGACATGACTATATTCTTTAATTGCTTAAGGGGCTCCTGTAGAGAGGAAGGGAATAGTCTGTCCTTTACCACAGTATTGAACAGGAATAGCTTAAATTGTAGCAATAGGATCAGGTACTAGGGAAATTTCTCTAGAGGTAAGAAGAGTAAAACAGCAGAACAAGTTGAAGAATGGTCCTCCATTGAGGCAGCAGGGTGGACTGAGTTTTAGTCGATTGTTCTGTGATCTTATAGGTAGAAACTGGCTCTGATATCCTTTCCTCTAGTATAGTGTGAATTAATAAACTTGTGCATCTCAAAGGTGATCAACTGCCATGTATTCCTCCTCTCTATTATCTAGCCATACCCCATTGTGGAATAAAACCTCACATATAACTTGCTGTCTCTTTATTTGTGTTACCTTCTCTGATATTTTCTCTCCTGTGTGTTCCTTCAGGCACTGGAGCTAATAACAACAATAATAAAAGCTTATATTTTACTCTAAAACATAGGAAGTAAAGGAGGAGATTGGTAAAGAGAAAAGAGTTTGCTACAGAGAAGAACTGAAGCTTGAGTTTGCTTTGCAAGCAAAGCTGTGCTGCTGTTGCACTTTAATATTGACAGGATATGATTTAAGTAATATCAAAAAGCATATAGAAAATTAATTATGCCTAGATAGACACTTCTGTTACAGTTTAATTTCCTTTCTCTCCATTTTAAAAGTTGTATTAAACCTATTGTAGTGATGATTTTATTCACTATATGGGATTTAATTTAAGAAAATTTTGATTTTGTCATTTATATCTCATTAGAAGTCAACCTCTATTGGATTTCACAAGGTTAAATACACTTAATAGATGTTTTTACTAGTCTGATTAATTTTTAAGATCATTCTCAAGCCAGATTTGTATTTCTAAATAGCAGAAGACTTAGTCTGAGTGACTGTAGAGAGAAAACAACTCTTTTTAAGAATTTATCAACTGCTTTATGACTTTTAGTTAAAACTAGAAGATAAGAAAAACTCAAGAGAAGACATAGGTATAATTGACCAAGATCTTATTTTTCAGTCATTTGAAAGAAAAATGGCAGAATTAAGTTCTGATATAGTTCCAGCTATATCATTTTCTTGCAGACATACCATGAAGACGACCTCTACAAATTAGGGAATCAGTATTTCTGATATTAGTCAAGAACAATGGGAAATAGTATAGATAATTCTATGTATTTCTGAAATTCTTGTAAGGTTAGTTTTCCATATGGTTGGAAATATGAAATTCCATATGGAATTTGGAGGGGAAAAGAAAAAGGGGATTTGAACCTTGGTTTGATTTAAACAGTTCCCAGTAATAATGCAAAATGAATTGTGAGCAATCTTTCAGAAAAAAAATAGAAATATTTATACAGTTGAATATGAAATTGGGACACAATTAAGACTGGAAAAAATACATTTTCTCTAACCCCCCCAAAAAGAAGCATCAGTTTGCAGAAAGGATCAAGAAAAATAAATTACATTTGACAAAATAGAAGGTATGGACAAAAGAAAATGAATTTGACAATTATTCCTTTTAACCTATCACTGTGATGTCTTACTCATCATTACTGCAGTACAATTACAAGCATTACCCTGAAAGACAAACTATCTACCCTTATGAAGAAAATCTGCAGGAAGAGCTGGTGGGCAGAAGAAAAGAGGCTCTGAGGTACAAGACAAGCCAAAGCTGGTGAAAGAGACCTCTGTGTTACCATTGAGCTTCTGGAGAAAAAGGACGTTCTTGAGTAGGGAGGCAGAAGCTGGTCTTTATGAAAAGCTGTCTTTCCACATGCCTGTGAGATGGCTGTGCCCAGCAGTGGAGAAGATCTAGGGGAAGGTGACAAGTCACTAGCCAGCCCCATAGAGGATGCTCAAAAAAAAAAAATTCTCCACCATCAACATAATACAAACAATTAAAATAAAAACTCAAACACCACACAGTATTAGGCACAGTATTAGATACTTTAGCGTTGTTCTGCTTCATATATAAATTGCCAAGGCTTGTGTGTTTCCTGGTTTAAACACTATCAATGCAAAGATCCTTACAGTATTGTGCACAGACTGTAGACAAGTCTGTGAAGCATCTTTTTCTCCTGCCTAACATTGGACATATTGTTGAGTTTCCGTCTAATCTTCTACCACAAATATCAGGATGTGTAAATTTTAAAAACTCCAGGGAAGACTATGATAATTCCAGGAATTGCTCCTTGAAAAAAAAGTGAGTCCATTTGAAAAACAATGCTTACTGCTGCATTATGACGCAAGTTCTAAATTTCATATTCATAGCTTCCTAAAGAATAAGAGAAAAATTGAATTTCTGATTTTTTCTTAATTGATCTAAGTTGTGGTGAATAAAATTGCACAACTCCCTCTGAATGTTTTCTTTATTTCTAATTCGTAATGAATCCCTTTATACTTCCTACAATGTCATCTGTCTCAACAACATTAAATTCCAATTTGTTGACATCTGGTTCAGGCTAAATCAAATCAAAGATGTTTGACATTGCAGACCTGCACTCAACAAGCTCCAGACAAAGAGCAGAGGTTAGACAGAATTCTTCCAACACTGCAACAAAACTCCCTCATCCTCAATATACACTGAAAAATAATGTCAGAATTGAGAATTAGAAAGGAAAGAATCAAGAAATATTAGAGGCCTTACTTTCTCCTCATTTGGGAAACTGCAAACTAGAATGACTTCGCTGAAATTAAAATGCTACATCAGTTAAAAAAATAGAGAATTTATCTTATTTTGAACAAAGGTTGATTTTAAACATTTTAATGAATATTATTTATTATTCACCTTGATATCATTCTAGTCTATTCAGAATACTGTTTTAACTAAACTTTGCTATATGTCATCTTCCAGCTAAAACATATTTAGCTTAAATTCCAGCTTATATAATTGTTAAAACTTTCCTCGTGAAGTTTGAAGCAGAGTCAGTGAAGCAGTTGGGAAAACAAAGGTTTTCAAAACAGGAAATGATCTAATTTCTTGATGATTATTTTATTTTCTACTCTCTTACTAAAAATCCAAAATATATTAGCTGAGCAGTGTTTAAGCCTTTAGGCCATCAAAATGATTGAGACATTTGAGAGATTTAGTGGGCATAGAGAACTGTCTTCCAGTATAAGGAATATTTTTGTTTTTCATGGCCTGATTCAGACTTCATAAGGGCATAAAGGGACATACCTAAATCACTGGAGTGCTTACATAGTAGTTTTTTTATGTATCACTAGGGAAAAGAAAATAGAGAGACAGAAATGAAGGGAATGGAGCTGTACAAGGAGCAATCTAAAATGAGAACAGAAGTCAAGAGTTCCTGCGTTATAATCCCAGTTTTGTAAATAGTTTGCAGTAAGATGTCAGTAACTTTTAAGTTCTTGCTTCTGATTCTTCACTTCTGCAGTATAAATAGTTTACAAATTTATGAAGAGTAGGAAGATTATACAGTCTTTTAAAAACACAAATTTAACACAAACTCAAGATTATCCATTAAAGAATGTAAGAAAAAAAGATATTTATACAGGCATGAGCTAAGAAGTGAAAAATTTAGATGATGTTAATATTCCTCCAAGTGGGGAAAATGATGTTTATTGTAATTTCAGTGATTTAAGAGTCCCCAGCTAAATCTGCAGGTCCTTTTAGCTTGTCCATGTCCAGACTAACCTGATCACCATCCAGAAGGACTTTTGCAGTCTGTGGCGCAGCCCATGCCAGGTCTTGCAAGGGAGTCTGTGCACAGCACACTGCTGGTTTTCCCCAGAAGGTTAAGGACGTTTAATATACATCATCCAAGGGTTACAGTGAAACTCATTTAGAAAAATGCAGTCTATAAAAAAAAAAAGTACTTTGAACTCAATCGTTATCATTCCTAAGCTGCAGTACTTCAGTCTAAATATCCTTTTCAATATGCAAGTTTATTTCATGATTAATTAATGAAAATGATAATGAAAATATCTGCCTAGCTTTAAATACTGCAACTGAAAGATTTGTGTCCTCAGCAAGGCTAACACCATTTATCTACATTTTATAAAATGTATAAGCAGATACAATACTTTTTAGGAATTGTCTGAATGGTTGAAAAAAAAAACCCACACACTTTTAGATACAGATCTGTTTCACCACTAAAGACAACTTACCAATTAAGCTACAGATTTGCTTCCAGCACCACAAAATGTGCTGAATTGTAAAGGAAGATTCAGTCTCCCAAAATTTTATAACCTACGTAGGACTGGAAATGGATTTCAAGAATGTAAAAATGGATCCTATCAGAGTGCAGTTGCTATTTATTCACTCACCTCATTTGCTAAAACAGTAACAAAAAAAATAAAACCATAAGACATTTACATAACAGGAAAGCTTCCCAGAAAATCATCAATAGAAACAACCTGTGTGAAGTCAAAATTAGCACTGATTTTGTGGACCCCAAGAAGCCATAGCCACCAACTGGTAGATCTATTTCAGGCCTAGAGACTGTTATCAATCTATCTTTCACTATAAAAAGTTTATAAGTGATTCAGTGCCATATGCCTCCCTATTTTCTTGCTTTATCTGTTGAAAAGAGCAGCTCTTCCTGTATTCCTGCCTTCCTCTCCACCTCAAGGCTTTTCAAAAGCTGCTTGTGGTATTTCAAAGTTGACTCCATGTTATGCTTAATCAAAGTGGTCTAAAGCAATCACAGGACAACAAGTCTTGCTGTTGGGCATAAATTCCTGAGGCTATTGAGAGACCCTCCGTTTGAATAAGCAGCTCAGCCTCCTCCCTCCCAGGTTATCAGCTGCTAGATAGCTGGTAAGGAAAGTGCCAGTGTTTCCCAGCAAGGCTCCAGGGGGGAAGCTGACACCAAAGGCCGCCTTGTATAGAAACCTCCCTTCTGCCTTTGTTCTTCCAATCACCTGAGGGAGCTACTACTGTGAGGGAAGATAGGAATAAAATAAAAAGACAATCTTGACAATCTGCTTTTCTTCCCCAGCCTCCAGGCTTCCATTTTGGGTTGAAGGGTCAAATCCACTGCTTCTTTAGGTGAACATTTCCCAGAAACTGGGAGGAAAAGGACAGCTAGAGGCAGAGCAAGCAGTTGTACTTTTTTGAGAAGAGTCAGATCTGAGTCACTACTTTCACTGTATCATTAGCACCACTTAACAAACAAGATGACCAACACCTTTCACAAATGACTAATAAAAGGCCATTCATTTTATTTTAGCCTTCCTCTCTAACTTTACAGAAGTTTTATTTCTGAAGACAGTACTTCGCAAAAAACTTTACAGACAACCTTACAAGTGTTTTCTCCCAAAATATTGCTTATTTGTATTAAATAGAACTAAATCGCAGAGTGGGTAATCTTGCCTCATCAGCATCAGAGCCAAATCCCAGTTAGGGATCTCTTTCTGGGCTGACTTGCCCCAGATGAAGCTCTACATGGTGGAGCACATGGAGGAGCAAGCATGCCTCCCTTCCTGCCTGCCCTCCCACATAAATAAAGAGATGGAGGCTTGACTTCACCCTGTCTTGCTATGCTAGAATGTTGGAGGATTTCTGGATGGATTGCTAGGACTGCAGCGCTTTGTGCAGCAAGTAATAAGAGAGATAGCAGTATCTCTGGTTTAGGTGCACCTTTCACATCATGAGCTGGACTATGCTGCTACAGAAAATATTAGAGTTTTTCTGTGTATAGAAGAAATGTTTTACTGTTAGCAGTACAATGGCTGCAAAAATATATTTCAAGGGAAGACCAGATTTAAATACGTCGTCATTAAGGAACCATCTCATAACAATTTTTTGCAAGTGTGGTGACAGAGGTTTGCTGAATTAATCAATTAGATAACATCTCAGCATATTCCTTAAAATTTCACATGTTTTTTCTTGCATTTCTTTTCTGCTTGAAAAAGCCTAGCATTTTCAATAGTATTATTTTATTCTGTGAATAATAATCTTTCAATAATAGTCTTTTAGATTCATCAGTTAAACTGAATATTCAGTATTTTCCTCTGCAAGAACATTCAAAGGTCGCATCAACATTATTTATAATGTACAGCCACAATCTGTTATGTAACTGACACTATGATAGACTCGATCCTACATTACTTTCATGGACTCAAATATGTACCTGCTGTGTTTTAAACTCGATCATAAGAAACACAACATGACCTGTCATTTGTATCTTTGCAAGGCACATATTACAGCTAATTCAACTCTAACTCATAATGAGAAAATACAGTTATTTTCATGGAGATTATTCCAAAATTATACTAGTAAAAAGCCCAGGAAAATCAGGCTCCAATATTCTTCTCGTATAAAAGAAGTTATCTGCACACAATTTGGACTGGATTTTCATATGCTGTAAATCATATAGATGCTTTGATTTACAAGGCCAGAAAAAACTGTCTCACCAACATAAAAAACAGGCTTGAGTTGAGAGGTAAATCCCTGGGAAACTTTGGAGGCTGTGGAATTTATGTGCTGTGTTTTCACATGTAGAAATTAATCAGTCAAAATCTTTAGATCTAGAATAGGATGGGTTGCACTCACACATGAGTAATGTAAGGAAAAGAAGTTCACCAAGTGGAGCCACTTTTTCCACTCTGAGCCTTCTCCTTTCCTTCCCGACCTGGAGCAAGTACCCAGAAAAAAACAAAAGATATTTCCTCCCGCTTTGACAGTACTCAGGAGCAGAGGTGTTTTTGCCTTGCTTCCCATCATGGAAAATAACCTTTTTTTTACCTCCCTCTTTCCTTGTTCCAGCACAGGACAGAAACCTTTCTTTCTGTGTGCTTGAATCAAAGTTTCTACTCAGTTAATTGAAGATGTATCATTTCAGTGCTTTTTCTCCACAATATTTTTAAGAGGTGTACATTTCCTCAGTGATGGGTCAGATCTACAAATATATGTTGATTTATTCACTACAGTTGCTTCTAAAGCTCCTACAATCCATCTGTCCAGCAAGTAGATACACTCTGCTTTGCATCACTTACATAGCTTGTAATATTAGGAAAGTGCATAATGTATTTTTACCTGTTTTTTTGCATAGGATTCAGTAGTTGGAAAACAAAATGATGAGGCTGTTCTCTACAAAATGCCAGGAGATATCTTGGCAAAATGTTTTGGAACTCTGTTGTACTTCTCGGATTTCAGGGATTTCCTGTAACTTAAATTTTACTTTAAGATGTCAGTGTTACTTAACAAATTCTGCCAGTACCATAAAAGTAATTAAGACTGTGGACGAGGTTCTATCAACATATAAGATGTCATCATTTTAGTAAAGGACATTCCCTACTAAAAATTCACCTGATAGTGTTATAGTGGTCCACTACAGCAACCTCAATACTGGCAAATTAAAAGCTACCTGAGAACACTCCTGGACCCTGGGACACTTTGACCTCTTGTGTGACAGCTCTGTCCTTATCCTGTGCCAGCTAGCTTTGTCCCAAATAAATCCTGGGTGCAAATTAAAATTTAGCAAATGGTAAGAGGTGATTATTGCCAAAAGGTGATCAGCACTGAGCTGACCTCTTTTGGAAGACCTACCATCATGGACACTTCTGTCCTCAGTGCCTACAAATGTTCCCTCCAGCACTTTTATTTTACCAGCACGCACTTAGTCCACCCATATAATAGAGCTGAATCACTTAGGCTAAACATCTTTGGATGGATTCTAAACTAAGGTGAGTTGTTTACATGAGCACTTGGGCTAAGGCTGAAAATGTAGCTTATGTTATGAAAACTTGATAGGGTAATACATATTTCTGCTATGATGATTATTGTTTCATGACAAATTATGTACAGACTTTAATTACAAAGCCAAAGCTGGGGCACTTACAAGCTAAGAACATGCTTCCATTACATAAAGTTGGAAAAGTGTCTCTTTTTTTACTCTTTTTCTAGAGTAAATGGGTAAGTATGCACACATAATCTGTTTCTGCAATTAATAACATAGCAATGCCTTCATGGACAAGTGCATCAATAGTTTATACCACCCTCAATCTCATTGTTACTCCAGACTGTGGGAGGCAAAGGTCACGATTCTGTTGAGAGGCCAAAATTAAGAGAAAGGTTCATTAACTTTGAATCCAGATGATGGTGCCTGCAAAACTGTAATGGGCAATCGCTTTACATCTTTTGCTAAAATATGAAGCACTAGAAACTAAAATACTCTCTAAAATAACTCCAGTGTTGTAAAATATAAAAGTAAACAACACCATTGATAAAATAAAGAATAGCTCAATAAAATATGTATTTTTTAAAAAGTACTCAAGAATAAATTAAATATAAAAATATTTTTTCTTCTTGAGTTCTGATGTTTTTTCTCAAATGAACTTCAGAAATCAATGATAATCAATACTAGCACTGTGCTAGAATTTATTCCCTTAAATGAGAATGACAATACGTATGCATGAGAAATATCTAATGAAAGCAACTCTAATACTTTTACATCAAATCTGCCATCAAGAATGAAAAGCATCTAGCATCACTCACCAACCGTGGATTTCTGCAAACTAGATGTACATAGACTTCTCTTGAAATTACAGAACTCAAGTTCCACATTGGCACATGTGCACTATCAGCACATATGCAATACTAAGCTAACATAATTGCATGCATTTTTGGATAGCCCCTGCTCTTCTGGCTTAGAGCACATAACGAGGAATCACAAGTCTGTATTGAAAGAACTAAACACTAGACAGTCAGTCGTGCCTTTAACCACAGCCACACTTAAGCTCTTAAGCTTTAAGCGCTACCTGAAGACAATGAAGACTTTTTTATGAGTAAACAGAATCTCCTGAACAGTCCTTTACTAGTAAAGAAAGCACCAAAACATGTCACATCATATTTACAATACAAATGTGTAGTCATAACATATTTACAATATAAGCATTCTAGCAAACCCACAGTAGCAAATGCCAAATTTAGAGGCTGCAACTTTTTGTTCTATTTGTAGCGGGTGAATAAAGATTTACCAAAACTTTTTTGTGTGTTGTTGTGAAGTAGTCTTTTTGCCTTGAAGTTATTCCCCGAGGTTATTGAGTAAGATGACTTTTGTAGAGGTCAAGTCTGCTGACTCAGAGAGTCTTAGCTTGAAAGATAGTGAAATATTCTTGAAAGTATTCAAATATGTCATCAGTATTGCAGGAATATGGTAATGGAAATCAAGCAGTATTAAGCAGCAAAATTTATTAAAACTGAACAGTATTTTAAAACAACAGACTTTAAGTCATGCAGAACAAGTTATTGAGCATGTTTGCTAGTCCTTAACCTAAATTCTTCCTATTATCTCTCAGATGTACTGAATGATAGTCTATGTTTCTTGCACTTTATTTAAATATTGGCTTAAACAGAGATTCTGTTTTTACTACGAATTTAGAGTGAATGAGGGTAATGGAAATTTGATGAAAAAAGAGTAATATTGTTTTTTTTATCTTCCTCATGGTTAATATTTCTTCACATAGAAAACATATCCAGAGTAAAAGGACATTTAAAACAGAAGCAGTGAAGTCTAGTTCAGTTCCGCTATTTTGCAGCAGATGATATGGCAAGGGATAGTGCAGCACCTCTAGATCAAATTCATATACAATGCCATTGAGGGCATTTTATCAACAGAAAGAATCTAGTTCTTCATATTTTTCAGCAACACAATTACTGGCTTAACTTACAAAGATTTATGGGTCAATTTCTGGCCTTCGGCTTTGTATCTCTGTCCAGCATCGAGTTTCTTTCTGGGCCCTTAAGGAGAAGCCTTTTGTATGTGCTACTTGCTCTGTTAATTTAGAGTCTAATTTTCTGGCCTTGAACAGTGGTGACCAAAATATATGTTGTAACTTCTTTTAATTTCTAAATTTACATATCTTTACTACCAAGTATACAGCTTGCTAGTGGGAAACTGATATTGGTGTTTACTTATAAAGGAATACCGTGCTTACTTTCACATCATTTTAAGACTTGGATTTTTGAGCAGCTAATTTGTATTTTATTGGAATAAACACTTTCCCAGTTATTGCAAGACATATAATAATAACAATATGTATTTTCCTTGTTACACTAGGAACACAGGTTAGAATCTGAAAGGCAGTCAGGTTTATTTAACTTGTATGATCTTTATGAGAAATAAAAGTATGGTCTGAGACAAGAGTAAGCACTAACTGCCTTCTAAGTCAGTATTTATTATGATCTACTACAAGAGCTCCTTTCTCTTCAAGTATTTCCAATGGAAGGGCTGCAAATGCTCTAACTTTTAAAAAGCTGCACAAGCA
>JAUBOD010000386.1:2525377-2539120 GCA_032353885.1 Nothura maculosa
GAAGAGAAGGCTGAGGGGGGACCTGATCACAGTGTATAAATACCTCAAGGGAGGGAGGGAGGAGGATGGGGTTGGCCTCTATTCAGTGGCAGCCACTGCTAGAACTAGAAGAAACGGCCACAAACTGAAGCACCAAAATTTCTGCAGGAACTTAAGGAAAAATTTCTTGATAG
Source organism: Nothura maculosa (assembly GCA_032353885.1). Taxonomy (NCBI): domain Eukaryota; kingdom Metazoa; phylum Chordata; class Aves; order Tinamiformes; family Tinamidae; genus Nothura; species Nothura maculosa. The sequence continues at coordinate 2,525,551 of JAUBOD010000386.1, forward strand.
TGAGGGCAACAGAGCAGTGGAACAGGCTGCCCAGAGAGGTTGTGGAGTCTTCTTCCTTGGAGTTCTTCAAAACCCACCTGGTTGCAGCCCTGTGCCACATGTTCTAGGTGACCCTGCATGTGCAGGGAGGTTGGACTAGATGATCTCTAGAGGTCCCTTCCAACCTTAAGCATTCTATGATTTTATGCATCCAAACATACATCTTTAATATAGAGATTTGGAATGTAATCATAGTTACTATGTAGTATTTCCTAGAAAACAAAGCTGTTGAGTAATAAATGATTCTATAGATTTTTTTCCCCCATGGGCATTTGTCCCAGATATAGACTAAATACATCTAAAAAGATAACTATGGACTTGATAAAAATCAGTTTTGTATTTGCATTCCTTACTGTATTTTATACTTGTTTTTGTAATGATGCTGTTCTATAAGCATATTGCCACCTGTAGCAGACCCTGTTGCTTTTCTTTGTTTACTCTAATTTTCCTACAAGTTTTAATTAAATGAGAAGTTCCAAAGTAAATGCTATTTCTAGTAAATTACATTTGTATGTGTATACATACAAAACATATGTGTATGCATATATACAATGCATGATGGGATAAGCTGGCATGGAGGTTGCAGGGTTTCTATTATTAAATACATTGTGATTGTAAAACAGTCTTCACCACTGACATAAACATATACACATATATCAGATTAGAAACTCAAAAGCTTTGCTTTCTTTTACTTTTAAATCAACTGATTTAGGATGCTATTAAAAAGAAGAAAAGAATCCACTATAGTAAGATGCCACTCATATCATATAAACTTTATAAAATGAATAAACTGGAGAGCAAATTAAAAATGAAAAAAAAAATGAAAAATTGAAGCCAAATGGAGCCTGGAATTGTATCAGCCTCCAAGATGGTCAAATATCATCTTAATATTTAATTTCACTTTTGACTCAACAAAACCATTCTTTTCCAACATACTTCATGTAACTTGTCTCGTGGCTTCATCACCTTTTGTTGGAAAAGGGGATATTCCTGAAGGATTTTTTATGTTTTTAACCAGTGCCACAGGGCCATGAAGGAGATGCATTTTGAAGAATTCCCTCTCCCATGCTCTGCATAAGTGATCCTAACAAATCTGCTTCATGAAATCTCTGGATCTGGAGTAGAGTCGCTCATTCATCATGATCTTTCAATGATTCTAACAAAACAGCATTTTTATTTCCTTAACTGCCCAAATGATCGTTTGAATGAAAACTGGGACCAGAAATAGCTAACTTTTTTTCTGCCTACCTTTGTGTGTTGAGAGTGGCGTATCGATATCTTCTCCATGGAGAAAGTAAAAACTGCAAGCACCTCTGGACCAGTCACATTTACTTTTTAAGTGTATCCCTGCAGCAATAATGTCTCATATAAAGTCTTCTACTCAGAAAGTAAGAAAAGTGTTTATCGCTTATGAGGAAGCACGTTATGTTGCCTTTCATGATCTAAAAAGCAGTTCCATCTTCTAGATAGTGCTCCAACAAGCTCTTTGGCACACAAGTGCCTGTATCTGTTGCAATATGGTCTGACAACGGGCAAGGTTCAGGTTGGATTTATTTTTCCACTTTCTGAAATCATTTCCATTAAAGATTCATAATCAGCATATTCTCTCAGGGACTGTATCATTTCGTCTAGCATGTCTTCTCCTAACATGAAGCATTCAATATGATGCACGGATCTGCTTATCCTGTGGTCAGTAATGCGGTCCTGCGGAAAGTTGTATGTTCTGATCTTCTCCGATCTTCCTTTAGTCCCAATCTGCCACACAAAAAGAAGCAGTTTATGATCACATTCTTTTTATACAAAGAATGAAATATGGGTTAAGCATCTAAAGGCAAATCTTTCTTCCAAAAATACATAAAAACCTAAGACCAGCTCTCTAGTTACAGTAATTATGGTTATGTATCTAAAAGAACAATTTTACTACATCTTCTGTAATACTGTTCTGGTTATTCAAGCTCCAATTCAGTTTGTTTCACTAGGCTGCTATAATTTCTATTCTGCTGATCTGTACCGCTGACCTAGATTATAATTTTTGTTTCATACAAGTCCTTTCAGAACTTCTGTTCCACTACAGTTCCATTTCCTCCTTGCAGTAAAACGAAAGATCTACCCTTTGCGCATGTACATAACATGTTAACATAAAAAGTTAAGTCTTTGCAAAGAGAAGCTTACCTGAACCTTTCGGGCACTGTTTCGCTTTTTGTTTTCTTCTTCCATTTTGAGACTGTATAATTTGGCAGAAAGCATTTGCATAGCCATCTCTTTGTTTCTTATCTGAGATCTTTCTTGCTGACATTCAGATACAATCCCTGGAAAAAAAATATCATACGACTTAACACTTAATAGTCACGCATACCAAAAAGGTTTCACAAATTCTGTAAGATTTTTATTATCGATTAAAATAAATAGCTTTTTTCTTCAACACATATTTTGGAGATTGGGAATGTAAAAGTGCCAGCTTGTTTATATCTAAAAACAGAGCTTGGAGGATAGGGTGACAGCCCTTGTACAGTTCTTGTAAGTCATAAGAAATCTAATTGGATATGTAACAACAAAATAAACTCTACATGAGGTGATCTGAATGTGTCTTCTGCCAGAAGAATGTTTTAATGTCAGTAACTTTCAATCACAATTCAAGTAAAATTAGCAGTTAAGAAGCAATATCATGCACTAGACAATAAGAATACAGAATATGATCAGACTATACAAAAAAGGAGCAATATGTTCTTCAGAAAAGGTATGCATTTTCCTTGCCAAGAAACTAAGAAAACAAGATGGAAAAGAAATACAGAAAAAAGATAGTACTGATTAAAGAGCCACTTGGATTTACTGTGAGTAGCTCTGGTAAGCTTACAGCATACTTATAAAAGTTTACATAACAATATGAGTGTATGAAATAGTTGTTTACAGACAAGTTTTTCTGTCAAAATAAAGTCCTGTTAAGAGAGTTAATATGAAAGAAACAGAAGAGCACAGTTGTATAGAAATGGAGATGAAGCAATAGGAAAATGTCAAGAGATTTAAGGTAAAAAGTTCTCTGAATCATTCCAAACGCATAAACACAAAATCAAAAGATTATTACTACTATTCTAATATTTTAAACAATTCTATCAATTCTACTGTTTACTTTCTATTTTATTGAGGTGATGCAATAAGTGTAGAATAAATTAACTTCTACAAGCATGAAATAACAAGTAGTAAAAATATGTGGAGGTAAAAGGACTCAAAATTATCTTGAGGTTGTAAACCCTCATATTTTTGGTATAGACAACCTAAAAAGCAATGAAAGTCGAGGTAGCTGTTGTGGATTGCTCATAAGGAAGTAAAAAGTTTTAAAATGGCAATTAAAAAAAAAGATATCATAGCTCTAATCTGAGAGTGTATCTTATACCACCTGTACTTTCTAAACCTGGGCTCTGGGAATGGGCCTCCTAACTGTATCTGCAATGCATGGAAAGGGAGCCAGAATGAAATAGAAGTTACAATATGGAACAGACTCTGGGGTAAATAGTACCTAAAAGAACAGTTTAAGATGGAAATTTCAAAGATTAATCAAGAGAAGTCAGGTCATCAGATGCTGATCTACTCTATTTCTTCAATTCTTTTTCCATTTTTCAAAGCTTAAGTGCAACTTTTTCATAGAAATTACTTGTATGCTTTTAGAGTACAATGCAAAATGAACAGCTTTTCTGCCAAAGTAGGTAGTAGTCACAGTTACAAATAAGGGGCGAGCACAAAACACTGTCTTTAGAACACTATGACTTCTTTATTGTATGTGCAAAAATGATCCGTTCTACTGTCATCCAGGTTGGAATACAAAAATGGTTGCATGAAACAGCTATTTTCTAGAAAACAGAAAAGCTCCAGATTCTGGGTTTTGCAAACACCTTTTTTGTGTTGTTAGTTCACAATGAATAGGATGCACTACTCTCTTGATAGTCTCACCTGCAGCTAAACACAATCTTTTTTTTTGTCAAGTATTATACAGGTTAAAAAAGATAAATTGCAATAGAAAGATTTAGAAATTATTATGCTGTATTTGAGAGCTGTACCAGGACTTTAGTCTTGATTTCTGACATGCAGTTAAATTAGTCATATACTTAAAAGAACTAGACAATTTTTGACAATTTTTTGGTAATTTTGTGTCATGGAGATTTAGACACTATCAATTACATTTATAAACAGTTTAAGTGAACTGCTGTTTCATCAGGCCTCTTGCAGATAGCTCCTTTTGTTTGGTATTTCTTACAATGAAATTCAGGGAGTTATAAACATACATAGATCAAAGAATCAGAGAATCATTATGGTTGGAAAAGACCTTTGCGATCACCAAGTTAAACCATCAGCCCCTCCACACCATGCCTGTTAATCCATGTCCCTAAATGTCCCTAATCAACACACTTGACCACCACTAGGGATGGTGTTTCCACCCCTTCCCTGGGCAGCCTGTTCCAATGCTTCATCACTGTTTCCACGTAGAAATTTTTACTAATGTTCGATCTGAACCTCCCCTGGTACAAATTGAGGCCTTGTTTGTAGATTTCAGATTTCTTGCTAAGCAAAATATTGCATTGCAATTATGACAGTAGTTCTAAAATGAAGATGGTGTGCTAAAGGAAAAAAATTAAGCTACCTGTTGGAATATGAACTATCCGTACAGCGCTGTCTGTGGTATTGACATGCTGGCCACCAGCTCCACTCGCTCGTTTAGTGTCTATTCGTAGATCTTTCGGATTAATTTTCAACGTCATCTGTTGTGGGAGACAAAAGAAAAAAGAACATACTTATATTCTTTATTTCAAATATGCATATTGGCTTTAGTTTATAGAGCCCATGCAATCTACTTTATTTTACAAAGCCTATTCAATCTATTCAACATTATTATTTTCATAAATTTTTTTTCTTTAAAAAATGGAGCAGTAGTTCAGAGCCACTTATAACAAATACAACACATCTTTGTAAGCAGAATAGAATCTAACAGGGTGGAAGCAGAGAAGTCAAAACGTAATGTCCATCTTTCCTCTCTTCTGAAAGTTTTGCACTTCCTCACAGCAGAGTTAACCAGTATTTGAACTTGGTCAGATGAGTTTTAGCTAAAATGGAACATATTCTGGATTCTGGAAAGGAGTGACATCTTCTGTGAGGAAGGACTTGGGATAACTGGGGAGGAGGGGAAAGAACAACATCCTCAGCAGTTCTCAACCAAAGACAAAAATAAAAATAAAAAAGAAAACAAACACCACTCTGATTTCCAGTTGTTTTTAATGAAGCAAATACACTAAGAAAACAGATTTTAGAAAAGTAAAATGTAAATACTATAAAAATGGAAAAAAGTGGGTATTAGAATTGATTTCTAAACCAATTCTATGAGGTATCTAAGTTTTAAGTTAATTGCCAGCGATATTTTTTTTTATCCACGGTAAATCAATTATACTAAAGTGCAAATAATACCTCGGTGGGTTGGGGTAATATTGCAACAGTCATTGTGCTGGTGTGGATGCGTCCCTGCTTTTCCGTCTTTGGCACGCGCTGAACACGATGCACTCCTCCTTCAAATTTCATGTGCTTGTAGGCATCAAGGCCAGCTATACTGGCAACTGCATGCCTTAAGCCACCTGAAAAACAAAAGAAACAGTTGTAAAGCTATAAAAAACTGCTGGTGCTATGATATCATAATTGTAGCATTCTATGTAGACATCACTGTCATTTGTTTTTTTTAAATAACGAATTTGCCATTTAAATGCTTAGTCAGAATTAGATCCAAAATGAAAGACAAGTCTAAACAAAAACATACATACTCACACAGTTTCTGAAATAAAGGGCTGCCAAATTAATTTAACAGAGGCAAGTTTAACTTATCTATATACGTAAAAAGGTTGTTTATGAGCCATGAAACTATGTATAGAAATGAACAATCATCCAGCACTAGTAGAACTCTCACTAGCACCAGCAGGAAGTCTGCATGCAGACCAAATTTTGAAAGCCACCTTCAAAAACCCTTTTTTACTGTAAGTTCAGAACATGACCATATTTAGTAATATTAAACCTTTCAAAAGCTTTTTTTTCCAGAAAAAAAGGTTCTTTCAAAAAAAATTAGAAATTTTAACTTAAGGATGACTATTATTCATACTTCTTGTTTTTCCTCAATCTCCTCTCATTTGCTCTTCCTTTGCTTTTTAAGCCAGATTAGTTTCTTGATCCAGTTCTCAGTACAGTGGATGGTGCCCGAGGAGAACAATCAAACAGCTAAAATGCCATGAGAGAGTGCTGCTATTGAGCTCTTGCAACATATAACTAGGAAAACTGGAGGCACATAATTCTCTGAAATACTGTGTAGGCTGTGTACAGACTAAGAAAGCATCACTGCATCAACAATCTTGTACCATGTGGGCAAGGTAAGAGCTTTTAAAATGAAAGTGAAGACAACACAAAATCTGAACAAAGCACCCAGAGCACAAGAAAATCATCAGTCAGGATGCAAGACTGATTTTTCACTTCTACTGACCAAATTTACATATGTTTTTGTTCGACTTAATATTCTCTAAAACTTTTCTAAAAGTTATTTTAAAGTCAAACTTCTGGAAAACAACCTATATTTCTTTTTACTTCCTTTCTCTTCCATCTCATTTTTGATCTTGTGATTTTTAATTTTTTTCCTACTTGTACAAACCTGTACTGCTTTGATTCACAAGCCATGCTCAACACACCTAATGCTTCAGTGGTTTAATTTATAGCCATTGTCTACTATTAATTCTGCCAGATTAATGCATCACATGACCACAAAGCAGATATTTTAACAAGAAAGAATATCTGCCAACATCTGCATTTTAAATCAAAGTTTAATTCTGAGAACTACTGTAAAATTTTGCTAACATTATACAAACACCATTCAAATGAACAAAAAGATTCTTACAAAACCTAAAATAATTTATGCAGTTGATTACACTTAGTAGTGAAACATAATTACTCCTTTATATATGAAAGCAAGTACTGGGGAAAAAGAAGAAAAAACATAACAAGCAACCTCTGCATAATCCAAGGATGTGCAGGCAATATCAGATTAAAAATAATGCCAATGTCTGCAATGCTATGGCATTACTAACAAGTATTCATTATGTAATAGGCAGGTCAGAGCAACAGCTAATGTTCTGCCTCTTCTCTCTCACTTATCCTGGCACTGACACATATATCATGGTACATTCCATCTTCTGAGCTGCAGCCAAATCTGTCACATGCTTGAGAAAATTTCAAATTGTAGTAATTACAGTGTGTCTATATGTGTGTCAATGGTACTTAGCACAAAATGCCCAAGAAACTGATTTAAAGGACATATAGCTAGGCCATATTGTTTCAGAAATACATTTACCAGCATATATGGTAATTTCAGCATTTGTATGAAATGCAGAAATCCAATAAAATGGACACAAACCTTTTGTCAACAGTTTTTTTTTAAACACATCAGAAGTCTCTCAAGTAGATCTGTTTGGCTGTTGCCAAATGCATCTTTGCTTCTTTCAAAGAAATTTTTTTTCTGTCCTAACAACCTGATGTGCACAGATTGAGGGGTGAGTTTGCACTCTCATGTTTTCATATGACAGTTTATGTTCAGACAGAAACATGTAGATCTGCATACCACTATAAGGCTTGAAGTAGTGCATAAATAGTGATATAGATTTGTGTTTAATATGCATCTTAAATCTTGATTGTGTTACTTTGCACAAAGATACTATTCAAGGTAAAGTAATAACAATTCAAGTGACCACACTGATCCTTATTTCTGATCCCCTATAACTGCTTCTTATTTATAGCTTTGCTTAACATCCATTTAGCCTGCACACAGTCCTGTTTAGCTTTTAGTTGAATTCTGGAGATCTCTGAAGTGTAGGAGCTTGACTAATACAGGACACTGATTTTATTTTACTCACGCAGTTCTTAAAAAAATAAAATTAAATTAAAAAATATTTTTAAAAAGTGTGGATGTGGCACAACAGCCTGGCATGACCAGCAAATATCCTTAACTTTCTTCCCCAAACACAGGAAAGTCACTTTGGACCTTAGGGTTGTCTGGAAAATGTCTTTCAGTGGCAGTGCTTCCTGAAGTCTCCCTACCTCTCTATTTATTCCCAGTTCCACAATTCTTGATTATATGTAGATATGCAATTCTACAATAAAATCAGAAAATACACTGCAGGAGGTACACAAAGGATTGAGTTGCCTTTATTTGCCTCTATTTTGACTCAGAAAGCAAGTGTTTCAAAAGGAAAATATGACCGGATGCTAACTAGGTTAAGGTATTACTCCAGTTTAAAGCTATGAAATGCATCAGCGTGTGAGTTCACTGTCCAAAAATGAGCTTCCACCAAAAGCTTAGCCAAACACTACACTCTCTTGCAACTACGGAACTGCAAACTGACTCATGACTTAAAACTATCCAATAACAATAGACAGATTTCAGGCCAAATCATCTGACTGATTCATTAGCCCCACGGTCTCAAAATGACTAGGGCTGAAAGGAACAAGAGGATGGCAACTGGGGAAGCTGAAACTGCCGTGAAGCTGGCAGAGAAGCTGTGCTCTGGAAGCTGAAGTTGTACATGACAGCCGCGTTCAGCTCATCTAAAGTTTGCTGGAAAGGGTGCCATTCCTTCCCTCTCTCCATGTCAGCCTTTTCCTCATAAACCATTTACACTTATCTAACCATACTATGTTAATTCAATTTGCTAAAAGTTAACATCAGCTTAAAGGCTGAAGAGGCTCAGCTTCCACACATGTTTGCCTAGTCATAAATAAGGATAAATAAGACTTTCCCCTTTTCACACTGAGCTGTGCTGTAACTTCATCATGTCCCTATCTTCACTTAACCTGTGCAAACAGTTTACCTAAATGACCTCTTGACCATAAAAAAAAGTTTACTGGTGATAACAAGTCTACATAGATGACAATAAATTCAATTCACAAAATTTAAAAGTGCATTAATCAAATTAATAGCAACTGCTCTAGAAAGAGATTTTGAAATGGTGAGAGCCCTCTGATTCAAGTAGTTGAACAGTTACTCGCTAAGAAAAAAATCTAAAGGTGGCTACTGTTTAAACAAACTTTCCACACTTGCATAAATAACTTTTTTATTAGATTCTATTATATGTTTTAAGAAAACAGAAATGCAATCAGTAATCAGTAACTTTATCTTAAATTTATAATCACTGAAAAGTCAGTTGGCCTGAAAAAAGTCTATCTATATAAGGTAACAGGTGAATAAATGGTCCCCTTTTTTATGAAGTGTGAATATAGATAGCAAATCAAGCTTGTACTTAAAAAATTAAGTTCTGAAATTCTAATATTCTATTGTATTGCTCTATCCATATGAGTTTTTGAACACTATCCTCATCCTCAATATGTAACACAAGCTGTACTATGTGAAGAAAGGTATTCAGGTATGTGACTGAAAGATCCTCACTAGAAGTGGACATATAGTTCAATGACAACAGAAGTTTTGTTAGTAGAATTGTGAATATTTCTTTCGTGTTGATTTCTAAAGAATAGCAGAGATTCAAAATGTTTGAAGGCAACATTAAGTCCAAAATATATCATGAGTGAACAGATAATGTGTTATATGTTTCCTGTGTCTCCAAACTTGCTAAAAACCTCTCTGCAAATGGTTCATTATTTGCCTCATTAATTAGACAAACAGCTATCCCAGACATAAAAAGGATTATCTTTGTCAGTCTGAGTGAAAGAACATCAGAATAGACACAAGAAAACATGGGGAAAATATTCAGACAGGTACAAAGGAAGGAAGAGGGGAGGAAAAAAAAACTAGACTGAGAATAGTTTTGCTTATACAGTTTTCCTCTCTCTGCCAAGAAACCCCCCAAAATGGGCCTGCCACCAAACTGATCCATAAGTTATCAAGTAACTAAACTGACCAACATAAACATATCTAACCTGTTTTTACACAAAAAATAAAGCTAAAATCTATTTGTCTCACTTGCCTAATTTCCTCAATCCAAATAGTTTCATTTCTACTTTTCTAAAAGACTTTGTTTTTGTATTTTACCATTTAGTAGTACTTTTCAAGTGAAATTCCATTCTCAAATACAAAAACTGCAGAAGACTGTTCATAAATTCAAATAATCTTTGATTCTTAAACAGATTAGTGAGAAACAAACTCCTGTAGACATACTCTAGTATCATTAGTTAAATGCTTCAATTGAGATTAAAATCGCAAATATTAAGTATTTTCACTACTGACCTAATTCACTGGGGAAGTATTCTAGTATTTTAAATCTCCACTTTCGATAGGCAGCATATCGTTGATACATATCAAATATCTCTGAAGTGAACAACATGGCTTCCTGTCCTCCAATTCCAGCAGTTACTTCCATGACAAGATCACTGTTGTCTGTTTCTTCTGAAGGAATCAAAAGCAATGCTATCTGTGAATACAAAAATATACATCGAAGATTTCAATGAGATATCACAAGCCACTACCAAGAGGAAAAGCCATGCAAGACAAAATCTCATCCAGGTCTGTAATCACTCTAGGTGGCATTCTGCAGCATCTCACTGATTTTCCAGAGAACTAGGTTCTCAGGGCTTTCTCATACCTGTTGCATTAATACATTGTCAGGAAGAGGAGGAGGGATGCGGCTCCTCATGTCTTTTCACAGTGATGGATATTTTCATTCAAGACCTATAAAGCTCTACAGAACAGGAGCCCTGTACAAGTGTACCACATTTTACACCATAGGATACACACTAATGCTTGCAAAAAAATCTCTCTCTCTTTTATATATATATATATATATATATATATATATATTGCAAAAAATATATATATTCAGGATTGTATTCCTTCAAGAATAATTCAGCTGTATTTTTTTTAAATGAGAGATGGCTTTATATTGATCTGCAGAACTGAAAGTTCCACCAGAATATTAGAATCCCAAAATGTATAATAATGTTACAGGCTAAATCTGATTTTGGATGATTAAATGTCCATCTTTACTAGCATTAACCAAAATCTATTTGTAAAGATTTCTCTTTCTCCTTCTGTTATTTTTTTCATATATATTACTGAAAAATATACAATTCATGTCTTATTGTTGCTGAATGAATAAAAGACGTGAAAATATGGTCTTCACCAACAGCAAAATCAGGAAGCTGGTAACAAGGTGTTTAGGTGAAGAAAAGTCTTCTGACACAAAGTATCATAGACACTATGTAGAACCTAAATAAAGTAGCAGGTCTGAAATTGGATACATATACTTTCTCAAAAACTAGTTGTTTGAGATACTATACAGGTTCAACATTACCAATAGCTGAGCAGTAGACATCCACAAACATATACCAAGAGAAAGCAAACTACAGAACTTATCCACCAAGTTTTATTGGTTCAAAGAATTTCAGATGCACACAGGCATTCACAGACTGTCTATATATTCAGATTGCATTTTTCATTTTCCTTAAACGATGGGCAGTGGTTAAAGACTACAGTTGAGAAGAAGAAAGGAAAAAGAGGTATACATGCACAATCACATATACCTTATTTTGATGAGAAGACAATCTGGCATTGCATATTTAAGAATGACAGGGCAGCAAAGGCTTTTCAAAGGACTCTAACCTGGTGTTTCAGTTCAGCTATCTCTTCTTGACACGAAATGACTTCCCGTTCAGCAAGTTTCCGCAAATCTTCACTTTCATCTGAAATAATTCAGTATGGTTAATCATCAGACTTAAAATCATTGCCACTTTCATAAAACCTTCTGAAAAATATTATATGAGCAAACTACTCACTTATCAAATAAAAAGCACGCTAAATATATAAGAGATAAAAAATCTGATCTGCAAAGAACAGTATTTGCTAAGAGTATTTTCTGATGTTTAAGTAACAGATATGGGATGCCTGAGTACAGGAAATTTCCACTAAATATAAAGAAAAACAAACGCTTTTTACTATGAAGATGTTTGAACAGTGGTACAGGCTATCCAGAACAGTTATGGAGACTGCTGCTTCAGAGACATAAAAATAAAATGACTGGACAAGGTGCCGAGTAACCTGCTCTTGCTGGCATTGCCCTGAGCAGGGGAATTGGAGAATCTCCACATCTCCCTTTCCAGCTCAGGCACGCTCTGATTCTACAAAGTTACCTTCTGTTTTCCAATGTGCTAGAAATATCAAAGGTTTTAAGAGCACAGAAGCCTCATAACTGATGCTTTTCTTTAAAAAGGGCTGCTTTACTTCTGTCAAGTTAGCCCAGAACAGCTGCATAACTTCTAACGAATCATCACTAAAAACAATGGTATGAAAAACCACTTGCAAATAAGAGGAAATCAATGTTTTTAAAGTGTTACTTGACTGATCAACTCTAGCACTTTATTACAGCTGTTTTTTCTGTGCTACAATGTTAACACATTAAGCTCTTCCCTTTTTTCGCCCTGGCCATTTCATAGCCTTGTTAAAATTTTAACAAATAAAAATCCTTATGGTGAGGCTGTAGATTTACATCCATTCTTCAGCTGCAGAATCAACTGAAGTCTCCCATCTGCACTGATTCAGCTCATTTTCCCAGAAGAAAGAGTAACCTCCACAATGAGAAAACGTCACTAAGAAAATGACACTACTGCACAGCCAGCCAGGCAGGGAACACGTCAAGCTTGTATGTGAGTTTGGCTGAGACAGGTGGTTCAGCCTCAGGGCAGGTACATACTTCTTCAGCATTGTAACTTGGCTATAAGAATTTTAAAGGAAATTTTGATTTTACAGATCAGGTTTAATACTGCTGAATTAAACAATATTTTTTTCAACTAACTCAAGAAGGAGGAAGCTGAAAACATAACAGCATGTGCATGCATAGTTGAACAGTCATAGACAAATCTCCATGCTTGAAATGTTACCTGTAACCCTGCCTACATTTTAAGAGCAACTAGTGATTGATTAAGGCCTAGTCATTAATATATGGCATATAGCAAAAATTACAAATTTAACACAGTTAAACTATATAGCAATGGTATATCTTTTAAGACATAGACCATTTAATTGCACTTGCTGATTCTAAAGTGCAAACATAGACTTAAAATCAGTTACCCATTAAAAATATTTTAAAGGATAAGCTACAGAAGTGCTCAAAGTTACTATTGTACAAGCACTTGCAATCACTTCTAAATCAGGGGGCACTAGCTTCTTCAGCAAGCTCTGCAAGGAGAAGAAAGGAAAACCTTCACTGACACTGACCTAGTTCAGGTCATTGATTAGTTTATTAGTTTCTTTTTTTTTTCTTCTCTTTCCTCTCTCTCTCCAGAGACTGATTGGTTTCTGAATTACCAACCACTGTTAATGCTGCTTTATTTAATCAATATTTAATGAAGCAATAAATAATGACCTAGTGATTATTTAATATTCCAGGGAATGTTTACTAGCTTGTGTTGTCTTTAACCACATTTTGATATCTAGCCATGTTCAAAATGCAGCCTGATGCAAGGTAAAATAAAATATATATTCACTGTGTGCTAGAAGCACATTGCTTGCACCACA
>JAUBOD010000386.1:2540083-2569669 GCA_032353885.1 Nothura maculosa
GCGCCACGCGCAGAGCCCGCGAGAGCAACCGCATGCGGCAGCCGGGCCCGCCGCGCCAGCCTTCGCCGTCGCGCCGGAGAGAGCCGAGCGCGATCGCTTCCCTCCGCCGCGGTACGGAAACTGCCGAAGGGGCTCGGCGCCCTCTTCGGAAGGAGTCGGAAGGGATCGGGGCTTCACCGGCAGCTTCCGGAAACAAACGAAGGGATTCGGCTGATGCCGGCCCCGCGGTTGGCGGCCCGGAGCCGGGCGGCGCCCTGATTGGCCAGAGGCAACAGGGCGGGAACGACGGGGCGGGCCGGGCGCTCGGGTAGCGCCGCGCGTGAGGGGGGCCGGGGAGGGGCGTGTGCGCCATGGGGAGGCCGGAGCGGCCCCACCCGTCAAAATCAAAAAAGGTGTTTTTTTTCAAAACCACAGGAGAAAACATACATACGTACATACTTACATTGAGCCCTCAAGGGATCCTTCATGGTCATGATGAGATTTAAACCTCATCAGAGATTTAAAAAAGGCTTCTGGGTGAAAGAGCCCTCATGGGTGCTCAGATTGTTTAAATGTTAATTTCTTTCTTCCTGTGGAAGCTGTAAATACTTGTGAAAGTGTATGTGCATATGATGCATTCTGCATTGGAAACATGAGGAAAAATATGTGGAGGAAAAAATACCGGACCAAAAGACTACCTATTTCTGAAATTTGAGTCATCTGAGCACAATTTATGGAATTTATCAAAATTTTAAGCTGGAATGAAGTGAAGGTTGTGTTACTTATTTAATAAAGGCAGTATGATAAATACTATGGGATGTTCTTGACAAACCACCTCTGGTATCCAGACAGCTTGGCATGCTGGCTTCCTTTTAGATAGCATCAATAGTAAGATTCTTGGATGAACTCAGAACATAGTTTAAAAATATAATTTATTATAAAAATGTACAGCTATTCATAAAATTGTATTAAACAATATTTTATATTACAGCTATCCAAGGAATCAGTCAGGTGTTTGCCATTCCTCCTTTCTTGTCTTAACGTAACCAGATAATAATCTACAGCTAAATTAACATACAGTGGTGGAATAAAAGTAACTTTGCTCATTTATTAAATAAGCAAATTGTCTGTTTCATAAGTTGCCTGTCAAAAGTCAGATCTTGATTGCTTATACATCCAAGTTCCTTGAGTAGTTGGAAGTTAAACCTTTGGGTTCACAAAATAGAACATAACTTAGTAGTTATGTTCAACAAGAGAATATATTGTTTGAAGTATTGAATATCAAAAGAATATTTGAATAAAAACATTGCAAGTGGAGTACTTTGGGCAAGATTCACTGACAAAGAAAAAGTAACAGTAAAATAAATTTACACTTAAAAGTCTACGTGGAGTTTTGTTTTTTATTTATTTTTTTGCAGCTACTATGGCATTGATAAAAATCCTAGAGCAGTGTTTATCAAATCTTATTCCCTGAAAGCTTTCCTTAGACTCACCACTATCTACCTGTCCATGAAGTTCACTAAAGGATGATGGATAATGTAGTATATCTTTTTTTTTTTTCAAAAGAGTAGAAAGAAAATTGAATTTACACTGACTATCAGCCTTTGAATCCCATGAATTATTCATGTCTTAAACTGGAAGGATGGATTCATACAGAGTGACAACTTATGGTTAACAGAAGGGGCAAAATTTGGCCTTTGGCATAAAGTTAATGTAATTACTTCCCCAAAATGCAGATGGTGCCATTGGCAGCTGGTTTTGGCAGCGTTATGCCTTGTTCCTTCATCCCACAGAGGTGGGATCACTACTGCTGACAGAAGTATTCAGGACACATGTGAAAGAACTTGCAGGTTTGTCACTGCAAGCGAACTCACGCTGTGGGTGAACGGGATGAGGGCATTCTCACTGCAGGCCCTAGGAGGCTCCAGAGCTCTGCTCTTGCATGCCTGTAAAAAATGACATTTGGGGTTGAGGAAAACGTTGTTTGAGGATGATAGTCAGGCATGGTTTCAGTCAACTCAGGACAGATGTTGCTGCTGTCTGTGTACACGCAGTCTTCATTTTTGCCTTGTTGTATTTGGTAAGGACTCGGACTGTTGTTGGATATTTTATTAGTTAGTTGGGTATTTACCCGCAGATACTGGCAGGGTGAACTTTATTGCTAGTAGTATAGAGAATGACTGAAATTTAGAGACTTTTTACTTTCTACATGATTGGTTTTGAGTCAGTATTGTGGAAGACATATCCGAGACAGCTTTTGCAGGCACTTGTTCTGCTTGCAGCAATATGAAAGTTCCTTAGTGCTCACAGCATGGTCAGTCCAGCAACCTGCTCTCACAGGAGGAGCTTTGCATCCCATTTGGATGCTCATTTCACAGGCAGACTCACCTTGTGCTCACATTTGACTCAAAGGGGAGAAAGTTTGGCATCACGTGGCAGTTTGAATTCCGGTTATTGAGCTTACATGTATTTTGTGAGCACAACCTAGCAGACACTTATGCATGCTTCTTAAGTTGGAATACAATTATTATTAGGTTAAATATGATTTTTGTTAACTGTATTATCATACATATAGTTTGTGTGGATTGCAGTAATGCTCCAGCAAGTGGTGTGTGACCCGCGTACCTGGAAGTAGCACCACATTTGCACTGTGTTGGGCTCCCTTCTGTTCTTGTGGTTCCAGGTGACTCTCCACAGTCACTTCTGCTCTTGACTTTTTCTTTTCCCCCCACCATACCTTCATTTTCCTTCTTACTATATATGCCTTTATTCACATGTAAATATTCTCCATGTTATCTGTGGTTTTATTTTATACTGGATTTCCCAAATTAATATTAGTTCACTTATTTGCAAGTTAACAGTACACAGCTGAATTGAACACATGCTTAATAAAATATATATTTGGTTTCTTTGAAACCAAAAAGTCCCAAGGGCTCTGCTTGCTTGTGGATTAGGCCCTATTTCACATGTAAATCTTTTGCATCACTGAAAAAAAATGGACAAAAATAATGAAATAACAAAAACATAAGTCACTTCCTGTAAAGTACTTACTATATGCATTCTCATGAAAAACTGAAATACAAGTTAAATACAGACTTATTTTATTCCAGGCTATAGAATAGGTGTATTTAGGCAGTTTTTCAAAGTGTATTGTACACTGCATGCACAGTAAATCAGTTTAATAGCTTGACTTTTACATTTGGTGTTCAAAGAACTGTATGATAGGCAATGAGATCATGTTATGGTCTGATTTGTTGTCCATTTGGACCATATCCATTTATTTATAAAACTTTTGGGAAACACAAGCTAATAAATGAAATGTATGAGAATCATTTTAATATGAGCATTTGCTCTGAGAAATAAACTTCATAAAAGTTACATTCCATTTATATATCTCTCCACGTAGAGAATTTAAGACAAGGAATTCTGAACGTGATTTCATTGCAGTATTACACTGAAGATTGGTGTAATATTTGTCAAAATGATGTAACATTTTCCAAGCACAGTTTCTGGAGTATTATGATAGAAAGAAATCAATATAGTATTCTAGGGCCGATACACTTAGTTTTAATAAGATCCTTGAATGGATGACTTGTCTGTGTTGACAAGAGTTTGTATCTATCTGAAATATCTTATAAAGATAACTCATGTCTAGCAGGTCACCATCAAATATAGAGTCAACAATATTTAAGTCTACATTTGTAAAGACTTACGCATGCAGTTTTGCCTCTTACACACTGTATAGATGTGTGAATCAAATGTATTGATTGTGCCTCCAACACCAACAAACTTGAAATTACATAATGTAAATATATACATATCTGATGTTGTGTTTGTTTACCACAGTAAATATAATCGTAATCAAATACTAGACATATGTCAGATCACAGTTCAATTCCAATTAAGAAAAAAAGCATCTTTAAATTCATTATTCTAACAGTATTTCACAGCAGAAGGAGGCAGTCCTTTCTCACTGACTCTTCCCCCCTCTCCTCAAGGTTTGTAAACATCATAGCTATTATTCTATCAGTATTATAATTAAATATTTTATTCATAGTGGTAAATAGCTAACCAACATGAATAAAGTTGTCGTAACACAATAACACTTTCAGACAAAACAGGTATTTATTAAAAGAAACAATTATAAATATTTTGTCTTGCATTTTAAACTACATTTTCATAAATAACAATATTTAAAAGTGCTGAATATGGTAGGATAGTCAGCAACGCCACTGTAAACAGAATTGTTTTCCACTTTGCAGATTTTTTTAGATCTCATTTTGTCAAACACTACAACAGTTAAAATATTTGCATAGGGAATAGAGAATAGCCCTTTTAATCGTCTCCTGAATTCTATATAAATTACAAAACCAAATGAGTTTAAGAAAGTTTTTTAAATTGTTCGTATATATCCAAAAAAAGCACACAGGTTTCAAGTAAAAGGAATGATTAAAAAAATTCCCCAGACCTGCTATTTGAAGCATGTTCAATAAATTAAAAAAAAATGAGAGGTAGTAAAATAAAGGAAAAAAATAAACCACGGAAAATAAACTAAGACCTACATCCTGCCAGTTACCGTATAAAGGCAAAGCAGTCTCAGTACCAGGGACTTCAACAGGAGCTGGCAGAGACTGGTTGCGAGGAGTAACTTGCTGGTTGGCGCCAACTATGACGGGGCTGGATTCCCCTCAGTTACACGTTTTTAAAACTGTTCAACCCCACCAGCACCGGTGAGGCCATGCCGCATTTAGTCCTATGTAAGTGCGAAGAACCTCGCCTCTTGAGCCTTAGTATAAGACCAGAGTTACCAGTATTAAATATACATACATACATACATATATATATTTAATTTGTATTCAAAGCCATTTTATGGTATATCTTTAACAGCCTGTGAGGGATGCTAACACACAATTTCTTACATTTGATAGGAATGATTTTTTTTTTTTAAGTTCCGAGTTACTGTCTCTTTAAACATCAAAATGCATTCTAAAACTGGACATATCTTGATAAAAAGGCCAAGCAAACACCTATTAAAAACACCATGGCAGCAAAGTGATTTGAGGATGTGCTGCCTTAGCTCTGACTAAGGGCTCAGTACAGGATTCTTTACCCAGGAAAGCTGCTGTGGGCATTTTGCTTGGGTAAGGACCGTAGGTTTAGGAGCCCTTGAAGTTTGGTTTAATATTACTCTCCAAACCCCCCTTTTTCAAGGAGTTATTCAAAATCAATGAAGCTAGAAGCAGAGGTGAGTCTTTACTGACTCACCATCTCGTAAAACACTACTTTGTTTAAAAACGTATTTCACTGTATTTAGTTTTCAGAAAAAAAGAAAATCTTACAGGACAGATGCAATTCATCAAAATGTTCTAAAATGCTCTAAAATGCTACATGTAGGCAATCTTTATTAAACTTCTTTATTCAAAAACTAAATTATCAAGCTTTTTTGTGTTTTTATGTGTTTTTTTCTGAAGTACATAACATTATACAACAGTGTTAGAACTGGATAGCCAGTCTTTAATAAATCAATTACAGTATCTGACATCAGAAATGTACATTGAAAATCTTTGTTCTTTTAACAATTAAACAATACCAGCGCATAGATTGTGTCACTAATCCCTTTAAGTGGTTTGTGCTTTTTTTTTTCTTTTTCTTTTTTTGACATTGCAAACTGTAATGAAAATGCCACAGTTTTGGCAGTGAGCAACCAGAGGAATCCCTCACTTGTTTTATTTTAAATAAACAGTGATAAATAGCTCTTTCTTTCTGTACAGAAATATTGGCTTCAAAAAGTCAGTGTATTGTACTCAGTAGAGCATGTTGAATAATGCTACACCTTAAAAATTGGCTTTTTCAGTTAGTGATGTTAAAAAATGCAAGCCTCTTTCTGGTTTGCTGCAGTTATATGTACCATAAGACTGTATTGCACAAAAAAAGTTCTTAAATACAGATATAATTTATGTTATTGGATTAAATATTGCAACAACTACGTGGTAAGTGAAGCAGTTTTACCTTGCACATGCAGTGTGAGAATACACAAGGAGACCGTTCATAAAACTACAAATACATCATTGCAATTTTGACTGTAGTTGGGTGAAAGGAGTGTGAAACAAATGTATTTTGGCAATTCCATTGTTCCCCTCCCCAGGCATCTCAAGCAAGGAGGACCTTGGTAAAAATGTAGACAGAGACCATAATATGTATTTGTTTTCTTCACAGTAGCCTGAGTAGTGCTAAACTGTAGTTCTCCAGGAACTCAGCTCCAGATGTTATTGAAACTACTTTTCTTCCACCCCACCCACCAAAAAAAAAGGTTATTTTATTCAAAAATTAAAACTAGGTTTCAGAAGTAGAGCCTGTAATATTTTCAACAAGAGATTTGTAAATCTGAGAGTTCAAAAACCTTGGAAAAGAGTCTCTGTGCATGAGGGTGTATATCTGGAGCTGGGCATCTTCGTACATATGAGGACTGGGATCCAATAAGTTTCTGTTGATCACTTCTCTCACCCGGGAATCAAGACTAACCTGAAGAAAATGAGAAGAGTCTAATATTAAACAGTAACACTGGAAAGGCTCCAATATTAAACAGTAATATTGGAAAGGCTGTATGCAGATATATGCAGATATTTATCTCATGGGGTTCCACAGAACATGAAGAGTTTATCAGTTTCCTTTTTGTGTTACCTTCTGCGCTTCTTTCAGGGCCACCAAAAGCAAAATTACAGGCTGAGCCTATCATCACCTCTGGTTTGGGTTCAGCCTTGTCACTGCATTCATCCTAAGCGCTCTCTTAGATGAAATGTGCTATATAACAGCATAAATACAGTGCAAATAAGTTAAGCTCTGAGGTATCCTGTTTTTTTCCTAAGTACGTTATTTTACCATAAAAAGTTTTGCTTTTTCTTACACATATACCATTTAAATAATTCTTGTGGGGGAATTGTGTATGAATTTCATTCAAGAATTTTTTTTTTCTGGTCATTTGCAGCTACTTTTTCAATGCTTTCTGTTCTTCATTCTCATTTTGTTATCATACAGACGTTTTTTCCCATTTTCTTTCAGGTATGGCACTTGTCACTCACAAATTAGTTAAATTGTTTTGGTTTGTGCTAACATCCCCATTAATAGTAAGTGTCTCAATCTGTTTTTCCCTTTAAAACTTTTTAGGAAATGGTAATTCATTCTTTCAGGATATCATATGTTCATATTGAAGTCGATACCAAGTTGGCGAAAGTCTGCCTTAGTTAGAGCAGACAAGTTATGCTACGGTCATTTAAAGCAGGTTACAGTCTGGCCCCATAAATCTGCAACGATATAAATGAGTGGTTATTTGTCTGAAGGACTGTGTTCACTCCTGGAAAACTCCACATAGCAAGATACCTATGTGGAGGGTGCTAGCAGAGATGTTTAAATATTGAAAATTAAGAAGGTACAAGAAAGTGTGAGCTTTTGTGTTTATATTTGTAGCAAAGCAATGTTTGAAATATACTAATATGGTATAGTTTGAAATATACTAATATGGTATAGTGTTGACCCTGCACCAGCTAGCTGCTTTTAGACACAACAGCGTGCACAGATTTTGTGTTCCAGTGGTTTTGAGAACCAGCGGTGCAACTCTGTGCTTTAGGAATTTATTTGAATAGATTTCAACTCCAGACCAATGCATATATGTAGGATAAAAATGACACATTGAGATTTGGCCAAATCCTGCCCCTGTCCCTCTTCCATATACACACATGCACAGGTGCCTATCTTAGCTAAACCAGTTCATGCATGTACCAAATTTGGCCTTTTTATCAAAGAGAATGGCAAAAGTGAAAGATATTTTTTGTCATTGAATATAGTCAAAGTCAATTGCAATTACAAATGCAAAAATAATTAATTACAGATTTATTAATTCACACTATGTTGTTCAGTGACTCAGTAAAGCAAGCTGGCAAAGTGAGTTGCAATTATTAAAGATATCTGGTTGGTAAACAGAAGTTTATGAGGTATCTGGTTGATGTACTAAGGCTTTCTGCCTTGGTAGCTTCATCACTGAAGAAGCAATGTTAATTTTTTTCAGCTCTTATGCCAAAAGAGAGCATATGGAATGGGATATTGGCTTGAGCAAGAACTTTTCAGCTTATGTGCTCATAGAAAGGCTTTGAAACAGTTCTTGTTTGCCTTAAGAGATTTCCACTAGAAGCAGGGGGCACCAAACTGACTGCAGCGAACCACAAGCCCAGTGCAGTAAGCGTGCGAGCTGTTTTGGCAAACATCACATCAAAGACTTTTGTAGTGTTACAGTTTTAACTAGTTCACACTGGATTAGAAGGGTGACTGAGCAATTAGGACACATATACATATTAAAGATAAGGTAAGAAATACAGCAGTTAGCAGTTATCTCCAAATCAGTGGCACTGAAGAAGATAGTGAAGTTATATATTGCCTTTGGATTCAATCATGTGAATGAATTTGAACACTACTACAAAAACCAGTGCCACGTTAAAGTGTGGAAGGCCAGATCTGCAGTGAGCATAAATTAGCATAATGCCATTGAGTAGAAAGTATGATGTAATGCATGGAGACAAGAAAGAGGATCCAAAAGTACTTGACATGGCTGAGGAAAGATTCTTCTGCCTGTTCCAGAACATGACTTCATAGGTAATATTTTTTATTCACTCCAGTAAAGACCATTTCAGAATTTCTCTCTTCCATTTTCCTCCCTTACTGCCTGTCCTTGTAGGCACATTCTGGTACTGAAGAAGTATGCCCATTCCCATCCCTTCTGGTTCTGGACTTGAATTTCTCTTACGCAGCACTTGAGGAGTTAGGGCCAGAGAAGCTAAGTGGTTCAGCAACTACGTCAACACTTTCTCTGTCCCTTCTGTCTCAGTTTAACCTTCCACATGAGGAATTGCTCTCATCTGACACATCAGGCAGACCTTATGCCCCCCATCTAGAAATCCAGTTATGACATTTGTGAATGGAAATAACAAACGTAATACTTCCAGCTTTACCTCTTTTGGTGACAGTATAGAAATGTAATCTTCATATATAAGTCTTGCTTTTTCTTCAATAACTTTCTTGTTCTGTTCCTTCTTTAAATCTTCACACGCAAGCCAAAAGAGCAGGTTCTCTTCACTGTACTCTGTTCGAAGAAACTCTCTGAAAAGGTTCCTCCCAGCTGGTGTTTTCATCATCTTGTCAAAATTCTGAGCCCAAGACAAAATTTCATCTGCAGTAGGGTTTTGGCTGCAAAAGCAAAGTATCATTATAAATATGCTTCTATTTTTATAACAGTGTTTTCATACATTTGGCCAAAAATTCTCCTTTCCATTGCACTATAGTCTAGAGTGAAAATGGGAAGCTATTCAGCTTCAGCAGTGACAGAATTTTGGTCTCTCTTTACTTGTGCATTCATTATTCCAAGAACCCACTAGATGTGTTTCAACCTACACTTTTTTCTACACATTTCTACTAGTATTGTTAGTCATCTGACTCACAGAAAAATCCAAGAAAATTTAATTGCAGCTTCTGCAGTTAAAGGAGATGAGATTTTGGGAAGCCAACAAAAGATTCACTTTCATGACAGGTTTAGATGACACCTGATGTCACTTCTTGCATCTGATGCAGTTTGGCCAATCACTGCCTGCCACATAATTTTGTTCAGCAAGGACAAGGAAAACAAAAAGGCTCTTGGCAGCCAAGAGCATACTAATGAGGCCAAACAAAATACTAATTCAGAGAGCTTTTAAATTAGCATATCTTCTGTGCTTGTACCTAAGGGTTGCTAAGCTTCTCTCTGTTTGGTGCCATTGACCTGAATGATGATCTGTTGGCCCTGGATACAGTGGATGCTGCTGGCTCCAGAGGGCTGTGCTGCCATTCAGAGGGATCTGGGCAGACTGGAGAGTTGCTAGAGAGGAACCTCCTGAGGTTCAACAAGGACAAATGCAGGGGAGGAATAACCTGCACCTGGGGAGGAATAACCTCAGATGCATCAGAGCAGCTCCACCGAGAGGGACCTGGGACTCCTGGCTGACAATAAGTTAACCATGAGTCAGCAGTGCCCTTTCGGCCAAGAAGGCCAATGGGATCCTGGCCTGCATCAGGAAGAGCGTTGTCAGCAGGTCAAGTGAAGGAATTCTGCCCCTCTCCTCAGCTCTCGTGAGGCTGCACTTGGAATACTGTGTGCAGTTCTGGGCTCGCCAGTATAAGAGGGACGTGGAAGTTCTACAGAGGGTCCAGCGGAGGGCAGCAAAGATGATTAAGGGATTGGAAGATCTATCATACGAGGAAAGACTGAGTAAGCTGGGCCTCTTTTCCCTGGAGAAGAGAAGGTTGAGAAGGGATCTTATCAGCATGTACAAATACCTGAGGGAAGAATGTAGGGAGGAAGAGGCAAAACTCTTCTCAGTGGTGACCAGTGATAGGACAAGGGGGAATGGATGTAAGTTGAATGTGAGGAAGAACTTTTTTACTGTGACAGAGCCCTGGCACAGGCTGCGCATGGAGGTTGTGCAGTCTCCTCTGGAGATCTTCAAAACCTGCCTGGATGCCGCCCTGTGTCACATCCTATGGGTGTCCCTGCTGGAGCAGAAGGTTGGACCAGATGATCTCTAGAGGTCCCTTCCCACCTTGAACATTCTGTGATTCTGTAAAAAAAAATCCTATTCCCATTTTCTGAAGGAAGTTTTTCCTGACTTTGGATGCACTGGATGGATGACCAGGCAACTACCTTGCCCCACTAATGCAGTAATGTACAAATGAATAGCTTGGAAATGTGATAATTCAACTTATTTAGCAATAATTAAATATAGTTTCAAACTTAAAAATAGGTGCTTATCCTGTTTCCTAATATTATCCATCACAGGAGGTTTACTAGCTTTGTTTAAAAATTTCTGTATAACCATTTTGCATTTGACCATGTTATTTTCTTCAATATCATTTGCCAACTTCTAATTTACCTGCAGAATGCATGAAAAGAAGATCCTTGTGACAGCACTTTGGTAGATCAAGATATCTAATAAGTGAGAAAGAGTTTAACATTTATATTATCCTGACCAAAATAATTATAATCTGAACCAAAAAATATAAGCATACAGATTTGAACATCTATCTCCAGGTAGATTGAAAAGAACCTGCTAGAAGTGGATGGAAATGACAAGCAAAGATTGCTTCCCGGTTATCTATTGGGAAGTTCTTTTAAATACAGTAAAATATGGGTTCAAAAAGATACAAGATGAGGCCGTATGAATTGGGTTTAATCCATTAAAATGCCATACAACTGTAAGAATTAAAAATTAATTTCCTGTTTATATTCCCTAAATACTAATTTCCTGAGGAGACTTGTGGAATAATAGTTCCATGTTACATAGATTATTTTCAGGAAAGAATCAGGTTCAGAATTTGAAATTTGATAAACAAAGCATCATTTCTCTCTATCTCATCTTGATATTAGGAAATAGAAGGCAAATCACTCCTTGTTCAAAGTTTTGATTACAATGAACAGAAAAGCTAGACTGAACACTTAATCCAAACCCAAGTCTAAAAACCCAGGTGGAGTAGTATCCAAATATTCCTTGTTCCTAATTGCATAAAAGAAGAGCTAAATTCTTAAAGAAGACCTGAGAAGGGCTAACCTTAAGTGATGGATGTTAACTACCCCTAACAGTGCATGGAAAAAGATATATTTCTCCATGGGTGAACTTCAGGTGCCCTGAGTTACACTATGAACGTATTAGTTTCTCCATTGCATTATAGAAGAAGAATATTTAAGTAGGTAAAATAGTCAGGTAGGATACAGTTAGAAAGAGAAGCCCTGGCTTTAAACACATGTAAACTGATCTTTCAAGGTATGCACTTCCTTGGTTAATATAGCCAAAACCACAGTCCAGGCTATTTTATAAAGAGTTGCCATCTGACTGTGATGTGCACATTTACCCAAGTCATTTGTACTTGTGGTCTGGATAAGTAGAATAAAGTGATTTCAGAGTTAGCAGAAACTTATAATAGAGGCCCATATATTTATGGAATCACTCATACAGCTTCCGTTGCTCCCCACCATTCTTTCCACACAGAAAACCTGCTGTAAATTAAACTGGCTCATGAACGTCCCTATTGACATTTTGTTACCAGGCCAAAGTTTCTTTCTTTTATATAGAAATTTCAGAAGGAAAAGTCATTAAAACACCATTCCAGAAACCTAAAACCAAGGTGAATAGATATTAATTATAGATAAATTGAAAACATATTTACTAGAAGACAATTTGAGAAGCTTACCATTCTTCTATGACTTGGATACTCTCCATTTTGGTCGTGTGCGTTGGCCTTCCGGCATTGTCTCCTCTATCTTCATTCCTAACAGTGAGGCTGCAATGTAGTACAACACTTTATTTTGTCTAGAGGAAGTTAATTTAAAACAACAGCTATAGTAATATAAAGTTTTAGAAGTTATAAACCTATGTAAGGTGTCATTTTTTTATTATTTTCTCTAAAATTTAGACCTACCGTTCAGAGGTCTAACAATCTTTCCCTTAATTTTGCTGAATACTTGTGGATGCTGTTAGTATGTATAACTTTTTACAAGCTCACAGTTTATCCACTGAAAGACTGACTAAAAGATAGATGTCCATTTTGGAGTGATTACCCTTATCAAACTGTGAATACTAGTAAGGGTATATAGGATAAGAATATCTGAAATAGACATTGAGGAGGCTTAATGTCCCACCAGTTTTGGATTTTTTTTCATTCTTTTAGGAATATTATATTTTTTTTCTCTCCCAGGTATGATCACAGTATATGTCTTGAATGAAAACTTAGCATGTTGCAGTTCTGTATCATTTCCTCCTTTAACCCAAATTTGATTTTTTTCATTCCAGTAAATTAATTTTTCTGGCTTTTCAATAGAAGGACTTCCATTACTCTTACATTACCAAAAGCAAGGAAAAAAAGACTTCCTTTATTTAAAGATCTATATTTTGCTTTTCTGCTATCAGTTATTTTTTTGTAAGGGCCTTTTTAATCACATTTCAGCTGGTAACAAGCATCAGTCATTTTTCTGTAAATGTCTTTTTAATTGTATTTTCTTCACTGGTAGCTTTGTCTCTGTGGGCTCAGTATGAGTGCTCTAGAACACAGTATTAGCAGCAAAAACATTTATAGAAACACCATTGCTGATAACTACTGAAATACAGCACACATTGTACCAACTACATATTTCTATAGCAAACCTGGTTACAATAAATAAGCTTAAGAACAGGAACAATAAAAAAAAAAGTCCCTCCACCAATCTCAAGAAAGCTTATACTTTGAATATTAAGTGTTCATCAAATGTTGATGGAGATATATAAAAATATATTGATAGCATAGTTTTCTAATTTCAGTACCTTCCACTTAGCTCTAAAAAAAAACCTCAGTCCTGAGGCACTGTTAACACAAAAACTTTTCTTTCTAGTCTCTCTCCATTTATGAGTTTTACTAACATTCTACTGACATTGTTGTCATGTGTTTGGCAGAGTTAATAGGGGATCTCAAATACACTTTCGAAAAGTGACAATTTAAGCTCCCAAGTAAAGCAGAGCACATATTCAGACTTAATCATTACAAAGACATACACTCTCAAACCAAATTGTTTGATACTAGTTGCTCCTTGACTTACCTGCCAAGACCTTAGTTCAGGCCCTTGGTCCTGCTTCCCCTGTTACAGCGAAGGAAAGCAGCTCCAGTGCTGCAAAGGTGTTAGGGTGCCATCAACCGCTGCAGGAGAAACAATACATCCTGAACTCTAGGGTTGGCAGGTAAAAAGCCTTTCCGCCTCCTTTGACCTCTTGCTTGTCAGTCTATAAAGGGAGCACCCACCAGAACCAATGGGAGTTCCGTATATAGAAGGAGAAAAAAAATAGGGACTAGCCACTTTCTGTCTTGTAATCTTTAAGTCCACACATGTAACTCCTCAGGGTCACTTTGAAACTGGTTGGAGTACAAAGCTGGGGTGAGAAAGAAGCAGGATACAACATGCTTCTCTTCCTCCCTGCTCTGCAGTCCTTACATGAGACAGCATTCATATCCTCTGCTGGATACGGAGAGATTAACGTCCTTGTGCTCCTTCGAAGAGTAACAGAATGGAAGCAGAAAACTGCTTGTGTTAGGTTAGTAATGTAAAAGGATTTTCACCTAAGGAAGTCCTTCCCTCCAGGGCACGAAACCGCTGCCTTCCCTGCTGCATGAGCAGCAGCTATACTATACTGGGATGATTAACTGAACGCTACTGCTGCACTTTGGGTGCTTTTGGGTGCTTCCTCATGGGAAGTGGAAGGTGACTTGTCAGAGAGCAGTAAAACTACACTGTTTAATGTGATATCTGGGGTCAAACATTGTTTTGCTCTTCTAAACTTAGGAAAATCAGTACTGACTGATGAAGATGGAATTCAAGTGAATGACTACTGAGTGGCAAGTAGAAGAAATAAGTGACAAGAAAGCCTTGATGATTTTATTTCACTTCTTCTATTAAACCAGGAGAGTGGGTCTGAGCATTTTGTTTTGTTTTGTTTTGTTTTGCAAGACCGCATTATGGTAGAAGGTTGTAGCAGTGGCCTCTGAATGTGGTATACAATTTTCAACTATATATACCAGTGCGATAATCTGTAATAGACCATTGTCCCTTATTCCTTCATTTCATCATTCATAGTTTGAGTTCAATGGCTGAAAGTTAGTCAGCTTTGCAAGAGACAGAAGACAAAAGAAGCATTATACTTGGCTGGAATGATTTCTCAAGTTCAGGTACTGTAGTCAGAGCTGTGCTAAATTTATCACATATCTTGGCCTAAACTCAGCATTATATTTCCAGTGACAAACAATAGCAGTACATTTCAACTTTTGTTTATCTATATCTGTCAAAGACTGGAGTTCCATCGGATACATTACTTTTGCTATGTTTTTCCTGTGAAGGAAACCATCATTTTTATACAGAAGTACATTCAATTTAGACATGGTTCTGCTTTTACTCAGGGAAATAGTTCATGTTTGCTTAGGAAAAAAATTAAATATTTACACATTTTTGACCGCAAAGCTAATTTGAAAGCACCTTTAAATAACTCTGATTATAGTAACATTGCTACCTTTTACATCAAAAGGACAATACTTCATTGTTATTTTGCTGTGTTGCCATCTTCAGTCAAAAATACCCTGTCAATTGACATATCTTAGTGGAATTCAAGCCATCCATAGTGGCAAAAGCATTCTGAATTTCTTGAGTTAATATCCTTGATACATCTTGGAAACTAGTTTATTATGTCAGAAAAAAATATACTTTATGGTATAAAATTAACCAGACTAGAAATAAGATGATAAAAACCAAGTAAACAATCTTATGTGTTTGAGCCTCTAGGATCAGGAAATTGCTAGTTTGCTATATGAAGAAATAGATAAATGAAAGTCAGTTGTTTTAGAGAGATATCTGATGTAAATTAGTATATATGATGCGAGATTTTTTTATTAGAATTCATTTTGTTGATATCTTTAGAATTTATGAGATGTAGAATATCGATGATGAAGCCACAGCAGAGCTAATCATACTTTGAAAGGTGAGTTTGGTGTGTCTAAAGGCAGAGCTTAAGCAAAAAGCCCAAACAGTAGGTTGTACTTCTGTCCCTCTAGCAGGTTTTTGCTGTTCATTTTTAAACCAATTTAATTGTACTGGAGAATATGATAAAAAATATTTCAGTAAACCCAAGAGGCTTGACCTTGATGTGCACTTCAAATATGTCTTTGGTTCCTGGCTTCTACAAAAACAATAGCTATTCTAACTACAGCAGCCACTATTATTTTGAGTAATTAGTTTTCTGTTTGGAACTTTGGGAATTACAAAGTAAAAACACTTGTGAACAGGGACTGCTAGAAGAAGTATGTGAATTTTAAAAAGCCAAAAATATATATAAAGTTAAACTGACACAGTTTCCATGTTGATGTGTTTCTGGAGGAACCACAGGGATTCAGAAGAATGGCTACTTATTTAGCTACAATTCTTCAGCTGTTAATATTCACACTCAGCAACTAAATAGTTGTTCTGCTGAGTAACTATTTTGCTAAGTCAGTATTACAGTCACTGCTGCATGGCAAGGCAAAAAAATCGAGCTAATTGGGTAAAATCACCAAGAGAGTTATTTAAGAATGATTTAAGAGCAGAAGTCTCAAAGAATATTCCTCAAGGTATATCAGCCATTGTTTTTAGTTGCTCGGAAAACTACCTAGCATCTCTACTTCTACACTTATTTTCTATTGCCAGAAAGAAACTGAAAATTACTTTGTGCAGGGACATCATTCTGCGTATACCCAGGACATGAATGGGCTTTATTGTGTCCCAGGGATTAGTCTCATATACCAGTAGTTTAAATCTAGTGAATAAGTGAAATTATTTCTACTGAACGTAACTAAAGCAAAAAAACTGTGCCACCCTATCAGGCAATAGCTACTACTTAGTATTATGGTTTTGTTTTGTTTTGTTTTCTCAGTTATATGCATCACCAGCATGTTATCACAGGGTTTGGTAATTATATCTGGCGTTGAAGAGAAATGTCAGTTAAAGTCTGTTCCCCTATACACATACATACAATCTAGAGGCAGAATTTGGTTCTTTGGATTCAAATCACTGTAAGAACCTCTGGATGAAAAATGTTCTGACATGTTTTTACTATATATATCTCATTTGGACTACTGTACACCCTAACTTACTCCTAGGAAGTTTAATTGTCATCAGATCAATATATAGAATATTTTTAGGTCATATCTAAAAACCAAGGAGAGTTGTTTTGATGGCTGAGTCCAATGTTGTGTATAAGCAGGTCATAGGAATGCCATAACTTAAATAATGTAATTTAACAAATGTAGATTAAAGGTAGTATTTTTAAGCTTCAAAGCAGAAAACAAGAGGCTAAGTTTTTAAAATTCAACTGTTAGATTAAAGAATATGGTCTTGAACCTGAAAATGTTGATCCACATAGTTGAATTTGCCAAGTAAATTCTGTTGGAAATAACTTTTTTTCCAAGATATTTTAGAGGAAGAGAAATCCATCTTTAAGCCAGTAGGCTAGTGTCATCATATGGAATTTGAAACATCAATGGTGGCTTTCAAACTGCTCCACTGATGCTATTCCACTTAGTAAAAATAATTGAAGAGTCATTATACAAATCGGAAACAAAAGACTCATAATTAATGCCAAATATTGGTGTGAACAACACTTATGTATTTTAAATGAGAAATATATTATATGTCATTGACAGGAAGGCATGAAAACAAGAATATATGATCAGATTATATGATTTTCCTGAACAGAGGAGAACATAGTTTTGAATACTCTGAGATAAAGGTGGTATCTAAGCCTCGGTCTTCCACCTGCTAATTGGAGCTGGGCAATGGTCTGTTAGTCAAGAACCTTGGAAGCCACTTCAAGTAGTTAGAATCTGGTCTGACCATCATCAGCTGAATGTAATAATTCTGTATCAGAGGTAACAGCGAAAATTGAAGTTCCTTGAAATTAAAGATATGCAAATAGCATGGCATGGTTGCATCCTTCATACAGAGGACTAGTAGATAGATTAAATCTAAGAAACTGATCAAAAATGAAGGATTCTTTTTTAATTAATATCAATCCCAGTTCTTTATAGAGATAAGATTTTCAGATCTTAACTGAATTTCATGAAGAAATGTAAAACTTTATATTGAATGCAAATTAGATTGTCAGTGAAAGATAACTCCATCCTTTTCCGAGGAAATAGATTACCTCATACTTGAAATTAAGTGATGCAGATTTGTGTTTGGTAGACTGTCACAGGAAAGCAGCCTGCTGGGGAGAAGCCAACAATTTCCATAAGGCTATAATCAGCCTACTTGGCAGTGTCCACTGAAACTACAAATTTGTTTCAAAGTCCAAATACCTGTGGTGCTAAGTTTCCTGAATGCCAGAATTACTTTTACCCCAGGTGAAAAGATGGTGAAATAGACATCTATAATAAAAATATTCTTTTTAAATTATGTTTTTAAGAAAAACTCCTAAGGCATTTTAGAGACTGAAGAAATATATGTTTACAGGGAGAATTTATGAATCTGAGGCTTGGTTCTGTCAAGCCTTAGGTGATATTAGAAAAAAAAAAGGGTTTGTTTTGTTTTTAATACATGCAAGTATTTAATGCATGAATTAAACATATAAAATACTAGACATATTAAAAGACTGGTTAAAAAAATCTCCAATATTTTAGAGGCTCAAGGCAGGGAAGAAATGTGCAGTCACATGCCTCCCAGCTCCTGAGTAGAGCTTATGTTTTTTTTCCATCATTCTGGTCTGTAACCATACAACCCACAATAATAACTGGCCTCTTTTATCTTCTCAGAGATCACAAAGGTAAAATAAAAATTAAACAAACGATAAAAACAGATGCTTGGCCTCTTCCGATGGCTAAAACACATTCAGCTTCTTTTTTTTTTTTCCCCCCCAATTTTCCTTGGTGGTAATTTCCCCCTTGATTCAGTTTGCTATGCTGTAGTTTGGTAAACTTCAGATTTTTTCTTTTTCCCATCCCTTTGTTTGAAGAGCATGCAGCTGAGAAACAGTACGTTACAGACAGTTGGGCATTCCTTTGTGCAGAGAATATGCTTTCCACTGAAAAGCTTAGTGTCTGCTCGAGATCCAGTAATAGTAAATGCAGGCAGACTTCTGGCTCCCACATGCACCTTTCTGCATACCATAAATCCTGTGGGCCAATGTGAGCTCAAGGGGGATATTTTCTGATCTGATTTTTGCTGTCTCAGAATGAATATAGAAGCTGTTTCACAGGTCTTTCCACAGTGATGTTATAGACAGGATAGCTGACTGAAACAGAGATGTATTCCATGCAAACTTGGCAGTTAAAAATAATTAAATTCTTTATTGGATTTAAAACTCTACATTTTTCCAAAAGCTGTGTCTCTGAAAAAATCAGATTTTTCATGTGAAATTTCACATGCTTTACATGAAATTTCATGTTTTGTTTTGATGTTTTGAAAAATTCTCATAAAATAAAATAAGCAGGAATCTCGGTTACTCATTGTTGGGAATTCTAGTATTCTAACTAGTCCTCTTTAATTAATTTTATATCTTATATGAGTGAATATCATCAAATACATATGAATATATTTGATATAAATATGATAAAATATATGAATATGTTTATATTAGTGAATATAATCATTATATATCAAAGTTATACATTAATTTTAAGTGATTACCTCAAAATTTTTTTAGTTTGTAATTTTTTTTAAATTCTTAAATTACATTTTGGCATTGTTTTTTGTCCCTATAAGCTTACTGATTATAAAAAAAGAAATCTTCCAATAGTAACATGGTTCATCAGAAAATCCAGAATCTATAACTCTTAATTTCATACCTAAAGTTTCTTAGAACCTCATCACTTAGGGCCCTGCAAATATTTAACAATTTCAGCATTCATTTGCAATCATATTTATGCTCAGAACTGTGGAAAAAAAATTGAGAGTACAACCTTAAAGCATCAAAATCCTAAAATATAATGCAATTTGCATTTATTTCTTGATTTTTTTAAAAAAATCCTTGCTCCCCTAAATCAGTCTTGAGACTTCTAGAAAAGAGAAGTTAATAGAATATATGTGAAGTGTGTGGAGTTAGGATTAAAGGGAAATTTGGGATAAATTTGAAAGTTCAGAAAGAAATACTTTTAAAAATACTACAAATGAAAAGGTTTCTGTCTTTTCTTAGGAAAATTTGAATACAGGTTTGTTTTTTTAATAAAGCCTTATAGTAAGACCAGCTTGTTATGCTTCAGAATTGTGAACATCACCTTGAAAAATAAGATTTATCAGCTTAATTTGAGATTGGATATTTCTGGCACACTTTGAAAGTGAATTTCATATCGCTTTTGCAATAGTTCTGTTTTCTTAATATTGTACTGTGCTCAGTGTAATTGGTCAAAATCATTACAGATTTTACCAGGAGCAATAAATTAAAAAGGAGATAGATGGTAACTAAAATTTAAGATAACTGGAGCATCTCAACCTGTTAAGGTCTGGTCAGTTAGACATTTAGCTTTCTTCTCATGTTACTTATATTATGCTATTCCTCAGCTTGAGCAAAAGCAGAATTGAACACAGTTGATCTAGTACTTAAGAATGTAATCATCACTTTGTTAATGGGAAGTCCTGGCCAAGATTTTGGAGTTTAAATAAGGTCATTTTATAAGGTTATTAAACTGCATCCCTGTGAAGACAAATCATCTTTATTAAAATATGTATGATGAGCTAAAGTAAGTCATACGGGAAAATGTTCAGTAAAGCAGGTTCCTAAAAGTTTTAAGCAAATCTACAGCATGCTAATCCTTTTACTGAATACTTTTACTGAATACTTTTTACAGTTTAAAATGTAATAGATCTAAAATTTGGAAAGATTTTCAGTTCAGAAGACACTCACTCTAACAGTACCTTTCAAAAGCTATGAGCTAGATCCTTCTGCTGGATTTCTCATAAGGGCAGAAGAGGTTGGTATAAATCTGGTATTACAGCATATATTCAAATTTGTCTCAACTCTTCATTTTCTTTTTGGACTCTGTGAAGCATTTGAAAGAAAATGTTCTGTAAAATCAAAACTCTGTGTGTCGATACATATTTAATCCCAGATTGCTATTTGTGGTTTGATTTTTGATGCCACTTCTCTAGTAATTCTGCTTTTAGGATAAGTCTAGTAGCTGAGGGTTAGTGGAGGAATCAAACTGCTAGAAACTGACAAAGGAGACTGTCTTCTAAGGCACCCAAAAATATAACCACAATTGATTTGCAGATACTTAAGATGTAAGTTTAGCCTTGGAAAGCTGAGCACATTTATCAGGATCACGTTTATAGAAAGATTACAAATGAATAATAGATTTGGGGGTATTTTAAACAAGGAAAAAATATTTAAACTTATGACTTCTTATTTTCCCTGAGTGATGGAGTGAAATGCTGTCAGAAAATGTAGGCTTAAGGGGATGTGAAAGCAGACGTGTCCTTTCAATGGGCAGCTTTTCAGAAAGAGCAGCCTTGCTGAAAATGCTTTCTTCCTCTACTCTTGCGTGTCTGATTTATTCTATCTAGCTACAGATATTACAGCTCAGCAGGTATCCAAAGGCACATGGAAACTGCTTGCACTGTACTTGAACTTCTGAAATAAAGGAGAATGAACTCAGACTACCACTGAACAAAAGTTGCAACTGTGTAAAGAGAGGAAAGTTATAGTGATTTAAAGCAACTGAGTTTCCTAAACTGTCCTTTTTTTTCTTGTACATATTTTATCCTTCCTCAAATTTGTGATTTAAGAAAATGTTATTTTATGCTGGATTCATCTTCAAGGAAACCAAATTACTTCTATTACATCAGAAGCTATTGAATCTTTTGAAAACTTTTGAGACTTTTCTATGACAATATTTTTAAGATTTTGTACTCCGATGTAGAATATCCTTTCTCTACAGCTAAGCAATTTGAGTAGGTTCATCTATCACTGGCTATTAATGGAATT
Source organism: Nothura maculosa (assembly GCA_032353885.1). NCBI lineage: Eukaryota > Metazoa > Chordata > Aves > Tinamiformes > Tinamidae > Nothura > Nothura maculosa. The sequence goes on from JAUBOD010000386.1 coordinate 2,561,599, forward strand.
ATTCTATCTTTGTTTCATTACTGCAGGGATAATTTCTGCTTAGGCAAGATTCAACTCAAGGGTATATTTCTCTTGCCAGGTCTCCCAAAGGGCCACTAATCTAGCTATCAGCTTAATTCCTTCCTTTAGAGCAATATTATCATTCATATTCTGTCTTGTACAATGAAAACTTCTAATTGCTAGACAACTTGCACTGTTCTTTCTCCTGCTTAAGGCTATTTTGAAAGCAATTCCTTCATGCATTTAAGGCACTTAAAAATGGTAGTTGTCTCGTGTTGAAAGAAAAAGCAAATATATTGCTTGAAATTGGGAATGGATGAATAAAAGCCCTACAACCCTGTGGTAAGGGAACCTAATAAGCTCAGTTTATTTTGATAAGTAGGCTCAGTCTTTGTTTCCTTAGTATTGTTAATTACGCTGGGTTTGCAAAGATGGAAATAGCAGCACAAAAAAAAGTTGAACCCAAATGGAATGGCCCCTTCTATTACTTGCTTCCTGGTGAGAAGAGACCCTTGGCAACATTCATATGAAATTTACACTTTTTTTTCATAAAGTATTTTAAAGTTCTTCAGTTAAACAAATCTTTACTTTTGGAGAGTATAATTGCTCCCATGACATTTAAGAACACCTTTTCTTATGTTATTAGCATGGACAAAAACCGTGTGCATTTACCAAAATTATAGTCGTCTGAGATAGGACATCTTCCCATGGCACCTGTCCACTTAAACTGGATAGTCATATTGTGCTAATACTGCACCCATCCCTGGCTGTATGTATTACAGACTGGCCTCTGTTTGGATGGAAGTTAACTGCCCCGTTTAAAATTTTCTGCTAGACAAGGCCCAGACCTGGCAAGTGCTTTCACCTGGGATATCAGAAGGAGCTGAAGGGATCCACTGTTCTCCACAACAGGTACTCAGCATTGGGTAACATCAGGCCCCAATTCAGGCCCTTTACAGAAGCCAGAGTTGCCATCTAGATGTTTGTGCTAGGGAATTACTGAGGATGACTAGGCGAGATTATCATCGCCTTTGCCTTTCTGCCTTGCATAATGAATATCTGACCCACTTTTCTAGTGAGAGAATCTCCATCTTATAATTGTTATCTACTGGGGGTGCAGTCTCATTTCCATGACATATTCTCTCTTTTTTTTTTTTCCTCTTGAAAGCGCTAGACATTTATTCCTGTTTTAATTGACATTTTAAACCGATTTGGAATGATACATGATTAGAAAATAAACCATTGTAAGACGGAAATTTTGCTGCTAACAGATTTAAGCAGCCTATTTTTTTCCCTCCTGATTTGCAATTACAGGTTACATTTATTCCTGCAAGTAAGACAGTCTGGGAGAGTTCTCTGGCCCTCAGGCTAACTGGCACAGCACAGCTCAAGTCCATAAAGCCCATCTCCAAAATGGGGTTTCTGTGTCTATGAGAAGTCATTGCCTGAGACTGTGCACTTTGGCACTTGCCAAAATCCTGCCAAGGAGTTAACACAGCTAACCTTAAGAACATGCATGCTTGTTGGAGACCAAAATGTGCCCTGAATTTGTTTAGTTTACTAGTGTAGTTGTAGCCAGTCTGTTTAATTTGGACTTTTGTTTGCTTTTACACGTTGAATTTTGAAGTCTTTATTACACTCCACAGTGGACAAAATTCTGATTATTTGCAAACTTGTCTTTGCTCCTTTAAAATGACTCCTTCTATCATAATGAGCTTCTGCTTTTATTTTGATCTAGACTCTTTTGAACTCTTAAAGACTTCTAATTTTTGTGTCTCTCTATCGACTTTTAAGTTAATGAGTCTCAGTCAATAAGTAACTACCAAATTCGGAATGAGGAAAAACAGACAAACAAACCCTGAACCCTGTCTGGGGAGCTGTCATAGGCTCAAAGCTCCTAAAAGCTGAAAATCACAGAACTGGTATTGTAAACTGGACTCAAACATCCTTAGTACTCTCGGGCTTGCGCTTTTCTCCTCAGCTGCCCTAGGGACTTACCAAGCAGCTTTACCTTGTGGAGGGGTTTCTGTGTTGTTTTCTCTCCCTCTGTTCTCCTCAGGAGCAGCTGTCCCTGAATACACCCTGCGTGCTATACCAGCACAGAATCAAGATCATTTTCTAAAGTTAACTAGATTTAGGTTGCCATCTCCTTCTAAGCAGCTACTGTCAGCATCTTATATATGGCTGAATTAGAATGAGGCTTGTGTAATCCCAAATCCCCTCTGAGCATGTATTTATTCTTCAATTTAGAAGGATTGTGGTTCCAATCTTTCTTTGCATTCTGATTTTCCTTGCAGATTTTTTTTTTTGGTTGAAATAGGTCTATTTTCTGCAGTTATATTCTGCTTTGAGATTGATGAAATTTTCTTATCCTAGCAGTATTAGCCACATAAGAATCTATGCATTTGGTTTGTGAAGCTTCAGAAACATTTATCAAACATTTGCTAATATGTTATGCTCTATCTATTCACTAATGTGCTTGTGTTATCACAGATGGGTAAAAATGTCAGTAAATACATGAGCCTCTAACTGTTGCTCAAAATTAAATGAACTTTCAAAGTTTAAAATACTAAGGATCAAGTCCTAATACCAGTAAAGCTTGGCACAGAGAGCCCAGTGCTCTTTGTGTTAGTGATGAATCTACTGCTAGCACATAACCTAAGTTAGCTGACTAGGTGCGTTGTAAGTCACTACTACTCTGTTGTTCACATTAGGCTTCTATTTTGTGGAGAGAAACAGGTTTACCTCATACCTCTGAATATATAATCAGTTTACATGGAGCTAGACTCAATGTATAATGCTAGAAGAAAGAGTTTTCTACTCTTGCTGGGCAAGGCAATGGCTCACAGCACCTCCTCCAGAGGTGTGCAAGACTGTGCAGGGGGTACCTGCCACTTTGGTGGTAGGTGACATGAGGCTGTGAAGAAGATAAGAGGAGGATAGGAAAAAAGAAATGGGAGGTGAGGCTAGAAATAGAGCTTGCTTGTCTGTTTTTGACTAGAGGAGCTCAGATAGACTTGCTCATTTTAGAGTTAGGCTTCACAGTGACCACGGCAGGCTCTTATGAAATATGACAAGTTAACTTTAACTAAACTTCCTTCACTCAATTTTACATTAAACTGTTTTTGCACATTTTATTTCTGTAATTCTTTTGGCTTACTCATAGCTCACTCACATCTTACTCTTTAGAAACAGCTGCAGGAAAAATTGCAGAGAAGTAGCTCCCTGCATTTAATTAGTATGCCTTCATGTCATTCTTCTGCACCTTGTGGCATGAATTATGTAGAAAAAAAGTCCTCCTTTCTTTAAAACAACAGAATTTCATACCTGCTTCATGAGGAAGTGCAGGAGATGGTCCCACCTGCCTTTGCTTGCTACCTCTGAAGTCCTGAACACTTGTTTAGAATAGTATCTGAGACATATTTGTGTTCTGGCTCAAGGAGACAATTCCTGACAAGTTTCTAGGAATTATTCTGCTAAAACTGACAATCTGGCACAGTGTCACAGAAGGGCTGAAGCCCAGAGGTTGGCAAGTGAGCATGTGATGCCCTGGGAGAGTTGTATAAACAAGCATGCACAGAGCCACCTGTCCCCAACTAGCCCTAGAACTCCAGTAAAATAGCTTGTCCTGTCTGCATTATAGAGTCTGCTAAAGATAATTCTCCTTAGGGAGGCAGGCTTCTTCCCTCTGATTTTTTCATTTCAGAGATGAACCCTTTCCTTTGCTGAAAAGGAAAATAAGTGCTTTCCTTGAGTATTATTTAATAAGTATTGTTAATATATATAACTTAGGAAAGTAAGAGAAAATACTTGACAAGCTATTTATTTTTAGAGTGTCTTCTGCTTGCTTTTCCAAATTCGGAGAATTTAAATTTCTTATTTTAAGAAGCTCAGGGAACCCTGCGATGCCTGTTTTTGAGGCGAAATATTTAAGTATCTGTCCCAAACTCGCCCCATGGTGCACTGCAGTGAGGAAAGGAATATTTGCCATGGAGATTTTGCTCATAGCCTTAGCATGCAGAATTAGTGGGCTCAGAGACAAGATGATCTTAAGAGAAAGTCTCTGGAATGCCAATTTTTATAGCGTGTTTTACAGGTCATGTAAAGAATTTTATCCAGCTTTAAATTCTACTTGTCAGGCAGTGGAGCTGCTTTCCTGAGGAAGCAGCAGTGCTGGTAAGTACAGTCCAGCTACCTGGGGGATAGCAAGTGATATTGCCCTGCAGAGGCAGGAAGCCCTGCCCTAGCTAAGCCCACTACCTCTTAGATTAAATATTTTTTCCAGGAAAGAGCGGAAATATTTTCATCTTCAACCTCTATAACAGTCACTGAGAATGATAAAAACTGAAGGAACTTTCTAAGATCTTTCAAAGTAGAAAATGGCTCAGAATAAAATGTCTTTTCCTCTTAAATATATAAAAAAGATTAGCTTCTATTTCAGTAAAATATGTTAGTAATATATATAGTTCCCCCTATTTCCATGTGTTACTATGGAGTACAATAATTCCTAGCATACTTCTCCATATTTGCTTTTCTCAGGTCTCATTTTTAGAGAAAAATGGAATGCAGGGAGTTGAGGCAAGAGATATAAACAAAAAAGGTCTATACCTTAAAAAACAGTTTTGAAAGCAAAAAAATAAAAAATAAAAAAAAAAGCTTTTCATAATGAGTACTTTCTGTTTAAAAGAGAAATTTTTTTGTCCTCTCTGCAGAAAGTTTTACAGAAATCCTGAAGCTTTGGTAATGCTTTTTATACTAGACTACCTCTAGTCCTCATGTAACTACCCTGCTGTGGACAGACATGGGAAATAAAGTATGGATTTTGTTTTCAACATACTTTAGAACATGTGGCTATAATTTACTACATAAAGTTGTTCTTTGTTTCCATCCCTTATAGCCCCTCTTCCAAACTTTCTATCATAGCTAAATAAGATAGAGCAGCTGTGACTGTAGCCCCTAGGAGTTACCTTGGTTAGAGACATGCAAAAATTAGACATAATTTCTTTTCTATGGCACACTAGTGCTGTATTTGTTAGAAAACAATTATTCATCTCAAAGTACTAGAGAGAAGGGAAGAGAAAAAAAATATTTATTTAGAGCACCACACCCCACATTTGCAAATTTATATCTAATTCAGATATTTCAGCCAGCTGCTAATCCAGTTTTATAAAATTTACATTCTCTCCTGTCCTGAACAAATTAACCCTTGTGATGCTATCTCTATCACTATGTTGGGATGACAAAAACACTGAACATTGTAAGAGGAAAAATATTAACATAATTTTAAATTGCTTTTTAGGACCAAACCTGTCATCTCTTATTCATGGCACAAGTGATAGGAATATCTTTTTATAGACCCAAGCCAACTGCTAACCCCATGCAAGGAAAATGTTCCCTTTAATAAAGACAAATATTTGTGTAACAAGGCCAGCAGGAAGAAGTTTCAGACTTCACTCACAGCAGTCCGAGGCAAGTATAAGGGCTAAAGGGGAGAGATTTCTTGCCAACAGCAGCTCTTGTTTGTTGCCAAGCTGGCAAACATCCTATCTTCCTTGAGATCTCTTGGGTGTGGGAAACTTGCCATAGCTGGTCACATCAAATCAAACTGCAGGCGTAGCTTTTGTACAAGCTACGACTTGGAGCTGCTGGACATGCAGGTACCTTCCCCTCTTCCACAGGACAGAAATTCTTGGGGAGACTTAAGTGGCTAATTTAATGATGCCCTTTAAGGAAAAAACCTTCTAGCTTGAGCATGCGAACCAAGTTTGGGAGTAGAGTAGAGTTTTAAGTTCAGTTTATCTTATCTCAAGAAGACTTTTCAAGTCTTCCAGATTCATGTGCACCTAAGATCTCTTGCAGGGCAGATATTTGATGTCTTCTGAGCCTTCTGTTTGTATTAAAAGAAGAGGGATTATCAGACAATAGATTGTCCCAGCGCATCTTATGAGGGGAAGACAGGATGAAAAGATCCTATTTCTGCACTGAGAGATACAAAAGGAAAAAAAAAAGGCAGAATAGCCGACTTCTCAATGTTGGAGTTGAGGATATGTGTGTGTGTGTGTGTTTGTATATAAATATATATATATATATTTAATGTGGTCTAGAAGTATTTGCATTAATACGCCAGAGAATGACTGGATCTATGTCTGCACAGGAAACGGAACTAATGAATTGTTAAATAATGGGTTTATCCTCTTGGTTAATGAAATACTATGTTTCATCTCTTGCCTCTCCAGCCCACAGCACTAAATGCTAATAGCACAGCTCTTTAGTGACACTGTCATTGAGGGGAAATAAATAACTGGGAGACTTACTGAAAGTGTTGCAATTCTCAGGCTACTCAGATGAGTGAGAAGGTCCTTTCTTCTTTATTCTATGGGAGCCCAAAATATGGGATGAAATTCAATCTGGCACCTTAGGCACCTGAGTTGGACTAAGTGTTAGATGAATTAGTGAGGCAGTCTTCCTGAAGTAAGAACCTATGATCTGTATCTGGTCAACAGAGAGGAGAAGATCTCTGGAAGGAGAGCTTATCCACCTCTGAGGCAGGCAGATTCGCTTTTCCTGGAAGGGGAATTCAGAAACACTTTTCTTCACTAAGACAATTCCTTGCCTACTGAAGCTCAGGCACCATTGCAGGGCCTAAGCTAGTTGGACAACATCCTGGGCATACTTGCTCCAATACAAATGTCCAACTTAAGGAAGAAGTTTATTCTCCACTTCTTACAATTTCAGCAAATTTTGGTAATTTTGCTTTGTTCTTGTAAGTTGAGCAGGTAATGGATCTTAAAATCATCAATGCTGTTGGAAATATGTTTCAATTTTTTTGTTTGTTTATTTCTTTTTTTTAATTTTCCAAGGGAATTACTGGAGGAAAAAAGTCTTTCTATTAGGATGTACTGTATAATTTTTGGATCCCACCTGTTGCTGTTAACAAGTTTCTATTAGTCAAAGTAGTATTTCCACAAACAAAGGCATGAATATTTGCCTGTGCTGTTATGTAAACATAAGAATTAATGCCTATTCTGATTTTAACAGAGGGTGGGACAAAAGAAAACAAATATCATAAGATTCACAAAAGATATTTTTAGAATCGTAATGTGTTGTTTGACCATATGAACAAATGAACTAACTCTTCAAACAGATAGAGTGATAGCTTCTATTAAAAGCTACATAAACCCATCCCCCAAGATAAACAAGCCGTGAGTGTTTAATTTTCATTTTCTGTGAGTACTGAGGAAGCTGAGGCACTGAGAAATTAGTGACGAAAGAATTGTCTGCAGTCACACCGTCTAGTGGAACAACATTAAAAAAGGTCTGCTAATCTTAATACTGGCTGTTAAAGCCTTATCCTCACATTAATGAGTGAGCAACATTTCCAAGAGGTATTGTGTGAGAAATTTCTGCCATTTCATCACAAAAACCTATTAAAATAAGGAAAGAATATAATTATGCTAAGGCCAGAGGAGTCAGTATGATTATCTGTTATGCCTTCTTATTACATTGCCCTAGAGAATTGTCTGCCTAGAATCATCTATAATGAGTATCTGGTTAATTTATTATGTAGATTTTTAAAATTAATTTTTGTAATTGTTTTAGTGAGAACAATTGAGTGAAGAACAATAATTTCTATTTACCTAGACAACTGAAATTTATGAGACAAATACAGCATCAGAACAAATTATAAATGAATTTAGATTTTGAAAGGTTTTCATATTGACTTATTCAAAGTTTTGTTCCATCTCTCCTTTATCCTTGAAGACCCAATGACAGAATCAAAACACATGCTGCTCAGAGTCTTATTATATCATCTGTTCATCTACCTTTTTGATTTTAGATAATGCAAGTGTTGTCACTATCCACTTTGACACAGGTTTGTGACTTAATTCATAAAACTATTAAGTGGATGTGATTTCTCCATGCTCAGTCTAATCTACTTAGCAGAGTACTACTATCTGAGCAGAGGGAGGGACCTGGGTGTCATGGTGGACAACAAGTAGACCATGAGACAGCAGTGTGCCCTGGTGGCCAAGAAGGCCAATGGGATCCTGGGGTGCATTAAGAAGAGCGT
>JAUBOD010000386.1:2577821-2610364 GCA_032353885.1 Nothura maculosa
AGAAGGAGACTCCACAACCTCCCTGGGCAGCCTGTTCCACTGCTCTGTCACCCTCACAGTGAAGAAGTTCTTCCTCATATGCAGATAGAACTGCCTGTGTTTCAACTTGTACGCATTGCCCCTTGTCCCATCACTGGCCACCACCAAAAAAAGCTTGACCCCCTCTTCCTTACAATCTCCCTTTATGTATTTATATATGTTAATAAGATCTCCTCTCAGCCTTCTCTATTATGAGACTGAGTCATGACAGCCATTCAATATTTCACAAATAAATTCCTGTAAAACATAGAGTGAGCTGAGCATATATATAATTGGGTGAGCCACCTTTGCTCTCATAATGGCTCCATTTCCTTTTTTTCAAATTATCCATAGTCCTTTGCAGAAAAATTATAAACTCCTGGTGACAACAGAACTTAGTTTGCCTTATTTTTTAACAGATTTTTGAGATCAGTGAGATGCTTTGAATACCTGCACTAAAATCAAAGCAAAAGCTGTTTCATAATGCATGAATACCTCATATTGAGGGACTATCCAGTCCAGTGCTGTGCAGTCTCTGAATTCAGCTAAAAATAAAAGGCATGCATATATTAAAGGTTTTAATTTTAAAAGCCAAGATGAATACATCAAGCTGTCTAAGTAACTGCTTTTAACTCTGATAGTCCTATTCCAATTACTGTGCTAGCAGAATCATGCTATGGAAGCAATTTATTTCTCTATTAAATAGCTTGAAGCACTTAGGACACCCCACTGCCTCTATTCCATCATTCTTCTTCTATAGAAGGTAGCCCTTCTGTTCGTAGTAACCTTTGCAGTTTTATTGCTCACATATTTTTGGGGTCAAGGGAACAGGTTATTGTACCTGCTAAATTTTTCTTGTGGGGAGTTGGAGACTTGAGCGTCTATATCAAAACCTCTTGCTCTTGTAAGAGTTACTGCAACTCAGCAAAGAGCCTCTTCTGAACATAGACTTTTCTTCTGTCCAGTCTTCTAATCTGCACATATTTGACTCTCTTTCTAAAGTCTTTCACAGCTAACATTGCCACTAACAGAAAGCATTTGGACAGTAAGTGTTTTATTAGAGCTGAAGGCTGCCCTGTGAATGTTCATGTAACTTGAAACTGCAATTTGACTGAACATTACAAAAACCTTAATTTGTATACAGTAGGAATTTTTTGATTTTCCAGACAATCTTTGTGCTCATAAAGAGTATAGGAAATTTCTTTTTATTTTTTTATGGTGAACAGAGTATCCTTAGAAAACCCTACTTGAGTTTACATTATCAAGTGCATATGGATTCGTACTTCTAAATCGGACATTAGTGTTCACTAACAAAACATTAAGCCTAATAGTAAGATATTATTGAAAAGTTTGTGTTTTCTGCATGAGGTTCTTAAGCAGCTGTACTAAAATTATGATTAAGAGCACTCTGCAGCTTTCAGGAACATTTTATAAAAGGTGAAATGTAAAACTCATCAGGAAACCTTTTTATCTTTTTCAATCATTCTGTTTTTATTTGTATGTATTTGAGAAACATCTGCAAATCTCATCTTTCACTATAGCTATCTCTTTATTGGTTGTGGCTAGCGTGGTTGAAGCTGACTTAGACACACAATCCCACTACACTCAATACTGCTTAGAAATATTTTTCTCAGAAGGGGGAAATACTCAACGTAACATATTGCTGGAAAATTAAATAAATGTTTGTTAACGTCCATGTCATTCCTCATAAAGAGGGCACTCTTTGGAACTCTTGAGAACAACACAGAAAGCTTTACTGCAGTTGTCAGTACTGTAGCTTCTAAATAAGCTTTTCTGTCTTCAAAGCCAGTTTTCTGCACAAAAGTCAAATCCCGTTTTGAATTATAATCTTGTGAACTGCACAGATTCCTTGCAATTTCAGCAGAAATTTAATAAAAACCATAGAAGTAAGGACAGTACAAGACTTTGTAGCTAACATAAGAGGAAAAGATTTGCATGCACAATGAAAGTATCTGAACAAGCTTTAATGTTGGTGAAGTACTTTCACTGCACGTAAGACCTCACTGGCAAATTTCCAGCTTCGGAAATGGCAGCAAATTTGCATAAATGACTACAGCATTTAATCAGAGAAATGCACAAAACTTTTATTTAGCGTGCACTTGCTCCTGCAGTCTGAAAAGCAAATGAGGCATTAGGAAAATGGTTCTGGTGTAAAAAGAGATTTTCCAAAACCACCTTTCACATAATTCTGCTTTCTAAAGTGACAGAATCTATATTCTTCATTGTAAAATGTAGGCTTGCATCCTCTTCTTCTGAGATATTTTTTTTTTTCAGATTTGCACCAGAAATAGAAGTCCTTGCTCAGACGGAAGAAGCCTTCCATTATAAAGGCCTTTTGAAGTAAGCGGAAATTTGATTATCATGCTGATTTTAAGTTCACTGTGCTTATGACTGACTTCTGAGGTATCCTCCCACAGGAGGATGTCTTGAGATGTGTGTCTGTTCTCTGTGTGCTTCTACATATAAGGCAAAAAATAAATAACACAAAACCAAACTTTTTTTTTCTGCTTTTCATTATATCCTGTTCCTATGTTTCAGGCAGTATGCTTGTCAGAGATGCAGTAGTTTCTTCACATCTCTCCCTTTCTTCTCCCCACAAAGATAGTTATAAAGCTTTGCCTTCATTTTCTCATGTTCATCTCTCATGCTCATCTCTTTACAGAAACAGCTATTGCTTACATGCTTGGAAAAGTTTTCCGGTCTTGAAATCCCACATTTCCACTGGTCTGTCTCCTTTCAGGTGCTTGTTTGCTCTGTTTTAGATGTTGCTTTGTCTTCCTGTTAGTCACACTTCCGTTGCAGTGACTCTCACTTTACCATCTGCTGCTACCAAGTTTTATGTCCTACATGCTGTGTAACATGAAAGGATGACACACGTATAAAATGAAAATAGTTCCTTTATTTATTAACAGAATGGTTTATGAAGCTTCCATGGTGCAGTGAGCACTGTAGCCACATGCTGCATCAGGTCTTCTTCAGATCTATGTGATTTGTGCACTTCTCCTCTACTCCTCAAGCTCCTCACCCTTGACTGCTCTTTTTGAGCACTCGCTGGTACTTCAACAGGATGTAGGAGCTACTGATCACTGCAGCAAACACAGGAAAGCCATGAGGAGGAGCTAGAGAGGGCTCTTTTCTGCCTTTCTGTTATTCACGAGCAAAACTGGCATGAAATAAAAAGGAGAGATGAGAATATTGGGAAGATAGTAGAAAACCAAACAAATACCAAGAAAATCAAACCAAGGAATAGAGTGGATATCTGAGCGATGACAAGTTACGTATCTGGACCACCATCAGTGGGAGAATTTTTGATATTTGTCAGTTACAGAAAAAGAGACACAAAGCTTTCTGTTCCTAAGTACTTTGAGGGAATATATAGGTATAGCTTAGCAAAAACATTTCAGCAGTAACATTTAATTTGATTAAAAATACAAAAATCCTGCCTAAATCTCATGAAAAAAATTGAGGCAGGCCCATGGTCTGACAAATCTCCAGGAAGTGGAACCACTGGTTTAGGTCCTGGAGCTATTTTCTTCTAAGATTTCCTGATAGCAGGGGAAAAGAAAAAAGAAAAAAAAAAAAAAAAAGGAAAAACATGATGCCGTAATGATACTATGTTTTTTGAGCTTTATTTGCTTTCACCAGTAAGAGAACAGTGCAGTGCTGCAGGCTGCACACAGCAGTCTAGAAGTTTCATGGGACCATCTGCCTGCTCCTGAGTTTCTCCAATGTTATTAGTTCAGCTAACTTTTAAGAGCCTCCTTTCCTTGCCACTCCCAAGGACACCGGCTTCCACTGCCTGACATGTCTGCCAGTTGTGATGTGAAGCTGATAACCTGCAGAGCAATGGATACAGCAGGCAGGTGTGTGTGTGCTAGTCTTACCTTGCTGCAGCAAGGCTCACTACAATTCATCCCTAAGAGCCACATCCCTCAGTGCAGGAAATAGATGTTTGGGGTCGGCGCAGCAAACAAAGAAACCTCAGAACAGACTTCCAGGTAGATCCCTTTGTCATTCCAGGAGATTTGTAGACCTTATTCACTGTCCTTTCTGCAAAAAGAAGTAGGTTTTTTTCTCCTCCCTTGTCCTTGCTTTATCCTTTTCCTTGTTGGAAGGCTTCCCATGCAGGGAAATGTAGCTGTCTTTGCCTACCTCCTCCTCTTGAGCATCTGCCTCATCTGCCTGAGTCCTCATTAACTTGCTATTTGTTAGCTTGTCTGAAAAATTGGGTATCTCTGGAGCTCCTCACAGTTCACTTCCACAATTAATGTGGATGCTGGTACTTTATCATATTAGTCAGTAGCTGTTCATATCAAAACTTCATTTCTTTTGAATGTACAGGTAGGATACAAGAATACAACAAAAGGCAGCTGTAGATGTCTAACAATCCTAACAATCAAACTGATATCTGTAAGTTCACAGAGATTGCCAAAATACCACACTAAGGCATAAGATTTGAGATATTTTCAAATTAATATGGATCTCTAAAGCTAGTTATCATATTGTGTGGTGGGGGTGAAATATGGCAACACAGTGAATGAAAACAAAAACAATTATGATTTCTTACCACCATCTTTTCTCCTCCCACAGCCAATTTTTAATCTGTCAGTTTAAGAAATATAGGTAATAATTTTCATAGCAAGGTAATCGTATTTTTTTTCTTTCACTAACAGAAGAAGATAATCACTAACAGAAAAGAATAAAATATGCCTTCCTGAAGAATCTGATAACTGTTGCACTATGGAAAAAATATTTACTTACAAAATGAAAAAAAACAAAACTCCATGATATAGCAGCTTAGCAGTTTTCTTCCTATGTTTCCCCTATCAAGAATGTGAGTTTACTCTTTGAAGATTTACATAAAAATTTAATACAAATCTGAGTAGGAAGAATCCAACCTTTTGTCTTTCCAGAAAAAGGTTGGAAGATATAGAACAAAAGCAAGTAGTATTCTGGAAGTTATATGATTTATAATGCTATACTTGCAGCAGTACGTGCTTAGGGGAGGCTGTGGTGTTACGACATATGTTTTAAAGCTTAAGAAGAAAAAAAAGTTGCAAACAGTTTGCTATCCAGAAAAAGCAAAGTATGTTCAAAGGCAGAGAAATCTTCTGGAGGCAACTTAGAAGGAAAGTACAAAAAATACTATATAAAAGGTCTATTTCTAATGCCACTTTTTTCCTAAAGTTTAAAGGTTGGAACTTGAAACTACTCTGTTTAGCTGTGACTTAAACTTAATAACTTATTGTAATCCACATATGGTTATTATACGAGTATTAAAGAATCTAATGCCCAAAGAGAAAAGATTAAAAACATGCTAGGAAAACTTGAAACCTTTGAAATCTCTGAATACATGCAAACAATTAATGTGAAAATGCCACATCTAGTTAGATCTGTATGTTTACCAGCTTGCTAACCTTATCTTGAGCACTAGGACAAATTTAAAATCATGAGCTATATTACTGTTCAGTGGGATAGTGAAGTAAATCTTCCATCTGAGTATGCAATGAAAGAGGGTGAACTGATTTAACTTTGATAAAAGATCAGTAAGTGAAACTTCTTGGCATGCCATCTTCACAGATTATTAAATGAAGCTTGACATGAATGTCTGGTTTATCACCCTTCTCCCTGTAAAAACTGTGCAGCCTGTTTAATGTTCTTATTTACTGCCACACACAATATTGGTTCCATAAGGGCAGCTCATAAGCATCCTTTTATCTAGTACTTCACAGCATTAAAGAAATCACAAAGCTTTGTATAGGGAGGTATATTTCATTCTTGATATTAAAATATGAATTTTTGCTGAATTTTAGAAAAATATGTTTGCATTGATAAGAAGACAAAGTAATGTTTTAGTAATCTAAAAGACCTGTACAAGAGCCTTGGGCAACCTGTAGACTATGTATTAAACAATAGCACTAAGTAGATTAAAAAGAACTATGGACATAGCACAGCTGGCCCAGTCAACTATCCACAGGTTCACTTTTCTGCCAACCTCCTCTTTCATAGCCATTAAGCAGTGTAGTGACTTGTGCATTCATTTTCATCCCAAACTCTCTTCAAAAAGAGAGGACTTTGCCCTTGCATCTGTAAGAGGACAGGAGATGAAGGCAGCTTGAGAGCAATCTCTGCACATATGAGAGCCAAATTTTACTGAGGCTTCCCACCTAGGTTCTCTCTGAGTAACTGTAATATTCTGTATTTATACAACTTAAAAAATTGTGTGACCACGAGCTGAAAAAAATCTGATTTCCTAAGGGGTTTTGTTTTATTATTGGTGATATCTAATAATCATCTCAGAGAGCAATCATGGCATTTTCTCTAGCAACTAGGGGATTTATAGGCATTCTCTGTTGGTCAGTAAGAGCTAAATTTATAGACCAGTTTTCTCTCCAGAAGAGGACCTCTCTCCTTCATTTGGCTGCTCTTTCTTCCTTTCGTTTAGTTTTTATGAAATGTCTTTGAGACAGTCCTTAAAACTTGTCATTTATTTGAAATCAACTGACATGCATAAACTTAGTGGAGAAGGGCAGACAGGCAGGCAGACACAGCATGGTCTCACAAGCATCATTTGCTTAGGAATTGAAAACAAAGTAATAAACCAGATGAATATGAAGAGCTTTGAGCAGTGTACCTCAGAATAGTTCACCAGAACAACTTACAACAGTCTCACAACTGAATGATCAATTCCTGTTCTCCAACCATAGCTAGGGTCCAAGCCAATGTATTCTTTTAGTTATCTTCAGCCTTCGTGTTATAGGTATAGAGCAATTGTGAGGTGCTCTTGATGCTGGGGAAGTACATGGAAGAACTGTCCTTGTTGCCTAACTCAGCTATAGCTCAGGAGTAAAGAAGGGTCAGAGGTCACCATGGTTTAATTTTACATATATAGCAGTCCCACTATTTATGTAGCTTCATCTCATGCTTGATGGAAAGGAAAAAGTTCTACAGTAAAACTGGAAAATGTGATTAAAGCCAGAAACTTGACAGCAGGCTAAGGAGGAAGTATTAGAAACTACTTTGGTCTCATTTTGAAAATGGCAATGACTGCTAGAAATAGGACGTTTTTAGACTTTTTGCTTTTAGCCTCATAAGAAGTAAAAAATCCTTTCAAAAAGGAGGCTGAAGGGTCTTATCCAACTCTCATTTCAGGTCAAAATTTCTATGCCTGTTTTTAATGAACTCACTTGATTCTGTTGAGATGAGTATAGGTTTTCATCCACAATATGGCTTTCTATAGCACTTATATGTTATTAGAAATGTCTTATTGCTTTAAAATCACTATATGAGCTATCTATAGTAACTTTCCTTCCAAAACTCTTTACAATAAAAGAATAATGAAACCATTTCTAAGTTAGAAAGTAGGGCCAATAAGCAAACAAAGCTTGTTATGGAACAGGACATGTTTTTTTTTTCTGAAAAATACAGCATGTTCTGCATGGTAGGAATTTCAAAAGCATTCAGTGGTTGTATAATGCTTTGGCCACTGAACCAAATCATAAAAACCTCTACCATTTGAAGCAAAGTGAGGATAAAGCTCTAACTTTGGAAGAACGAAAGCATCTCTAAAATATTCTTACTAGGTAAAAAGGATTTGGGGGACATATATTCAAAAATACATAAACACAAAAAACTGCACGGTTTTAATTTTATTTATTGGAAAACTAGCCTTGTTTTAAGTATTAGACCTAAGGTTGCTTAATATGGACAATTTTGGGGTTGCATAATGTTGATCAGTAATTCTTCTGACATTGTAACTCTCACTAAGGAAAAAACAACATTACACTTGCTACAGCTAAATAAATAAGTCTATTTTTTGAGGCAAATGATGAATATTTAACACATCTGCACAGCCTCAGAGATCTACTGTGCTCCTCTCCTTGATACCTGAATACTGTGCTACTAAGTGCAGCACTAAACAAGAATGGAGGCTTCGCAGAGAGACATTAAACACAATATTTCTCCGTAAAAGAGGCAACTGCTTGAGCTAAATGATGATTTCATGTTATGTCTTATATTTGACTCATGCAATGTTCTGGTATATTCAGTGAATGCAAGACTTAAAGAGTAAGTCTTTAAGCTCAGCATTTATTTCCAGCAAATTTGACACAAGTCAGCATGTCTAATGCCAGTCTGCCATTCTTTGCTACTTATAATAAACGTCTCTTAAAGAGGTTTCCTTCTACAATATAGACAATGAGAATATAAAAGCTTGCTGGAGTTATGCAGTTTCATTAGGAGACAACTGGCTGGAATAATTGCCATGTTCTGCAGAGAAGAGCTCACATATGTGGAAAGATCCATAGGCTACTGTGTGTGGAGTTCTCAGATTTTGGGTTCAGAATGCTGTTCTACATCCAGCCTAATTTTTAGCTGCATTGTTTGCTGTTTTTCTTTGTTCTCTACAGTATCAAGTCCTGTTCATAATTCAAAACTTATTCAAGGGAACTTCACCAGTCAAAGCTTAGTCAGGGGAACTTCCTTTCTAATCATATTTAAAAAAGAATGTCTCAGATTTTGAATATAGTTTTGTAGTTAGACTTCTTTGTTGAATTTAGCAAAAATAATAACAAACCTCCTAGATTTTTTCAGTGTCAAGTACTTTCAGAAACAAGAATACTGTTCTGCCTGACTTCCTTTTCCGATGGCACCAATTCCTGGTGACATAAAAGAAGGTCTGAAACTTCTCCATTATCCTTCCACGTTCCCAGAATTTCAGCTCGCATTGGAGGATGATCTACTTTTTTTTCCCCACTGCATTTACAGTAACAGTTTACATTACTACCCTGGCTGCCCTAGGACCAGAGTCTGGCTCAGGTTGGCCTCCACTCTGTGATCTGCCTCACCAGTTCTTCATTACACATTTGCCAAACGTGTTGAATGGCCCGTGCTCCAGAGAGCTCCCTCTATGTAGCCCCTGCAAAGATGCAGTTTGGCAGAAAGAACTGCAGGATTAGGCTGCTCCAGCATGGTCTAATAATAGAGATAACTCCATAAACAATTCTTACTGCAGCAGGAATGTGGCAATATGAGGATTTTTTTATTATTATTTGTGTGCAAATACATCTGCCATCCTTCCCTATCATATAAAGACTGTTTTTATGACACACAAACAGGAAGTGTTAAAGGAATGTATCCAGGCTATTTATTCAAGTTGATTAATCATTCCAGATAATCTGAATGTAGTTAATGAAAGTGATTCAACTCAGAAGTTGAGTACTCCTCTGATACTAATGTATGCCAATATGAAGACTATTTCAGCTGAACAAAATATGACTTATGAAAAATTATGTAGGTGATGTAGATGTTCTGTACTAATTGTTCAGGCTCATGAATTCTTCAGGTATCCTGTAATCTTATGCATCCCAATCTTATGTATAAGACTTCCAAATAATCTGCACTATATTGCAACACTTAGGAATTGCTTGATAATATTCAGAACTGCTATTATCTATCTCCACAGATAGATAAATGATGACAAGCAAATAATGACAAGCAAATGACAAGCCAAATAAATACATATTAAACACTGATGATGATAGCATGTAGTAAAAATTTTTTCACAAGTATTTTCAAGTTTTATATTTTATTTATTTATAGTTTAAAAATTGCAGTTGAAAGGAATCTGCAGAAATAAGGAGTTGTGTTTTGCTAAAAAATTGTTGAATAATGTTTAATCTGATTCTACAATAAACTAGTCAGAATTTCCTTGTGACTGCTAGAAAATGGTGTTTTGGATCATTAAAGGTTTCCATTAAAGATGTGGTGGAACTGATGGAAAGATTTTGACAGTTGCATTCTCAGTTTTTGTTTGGAAGAATCTTATCCCCTTTTTAGTTTTTTAAAATTCAATATGAGATTGTTTCTGGCCAGCACTGGCCAGATTCATGAATGTCCTAAATCCTGGGGAGCATTTGCTAGATTTACCTCCTGTGATGCACTGTTTTCCCTTCTGCCTAAATCAGATAATGTATCAAGTCCCATTACTGCAAATGCATTGTGGGAAATATTGCCTGGGAAGAGCAGATCTTGATGCAAAAGAAAGGTGCTATTCAGCAAGGTAAACCTGAACTACTTTGATTAGAGTTGAACAAATAATGTTTCAGTATTTCTAAATCAAAATTCAGAAACTTTGCAGAGTATTTTCAACAATTTGAGATGAACAAAAATATTTTTTTAAAAAGCCTTTCTTTGAGTGAAGAGTATCATATTTCCTCAAGTTAATTTCTGTCTCAAAGATGAAAAAAGAGTCTGAAAAACTCTACTGGGAATTTTATCGGCTTTTAATACAGAAGAAAAATTCTCTTGAATGAGTACTTTTCTACTCACATCACTTATGGATTTTCTTGCACAGATCAGTAATGTTGGCCACTCAGAAATGGCACTTGTGCCATTCTAGAGACTTTTCCTCTGTGTCTAGCTACTTCTTACTCAGCAGTTTTACTCTGAAGTCTGTTTCATAGAGCCTTTTGATAGGCATTGGTACGCTTGAAATAAATCAAACACAGTCTAGGTCAAACCATTTATAGTAATTACATTCTCCCGTGTTCATTCTTCCCCTTCTCCTCCCCTTTCTCATTGGCATTCTTAGAAGTAAGATAAAACAAAGAGATTTACTCATATAATGACTAAATCATACACAGAATGGTTAAGGTTGAAAGTGACCTCTAGAGATCATGCAGCATGAGCCACAGGGCGGCATCCAGGTGGGTTTGGAAGATCTCCAGAGAAGGAGACTCCACAACCTCCCTGGGCAGCCTGTTCCACTGCTCTGTCACCCTCACAGTGAAGAAGTTCTTCCTCATATGCAGATAGAACTGCCTGTGTTTCAACTTGTACGCATTGCCCCTTGTCCCATCACTGGCCACTACTCAGAAGAATTTGGCCTCTTTCTCCCTACATTCACCCTTCAGGTATTTATACATATTAATCAAATCCTCTCTCAACCTTCTCTTCTCCAGGGAAAACAGGCCCAGCTCACTCAGTCTGACCTGTCCTCAGGTCAGAAAAATGACATAGCAACATCCAGTGGGCTCATTTACCTGCTAAAGTTGACACAGTGATCTATCATCCTCTTGGTAAATCTAGAGCTTTAATGTCAGTGAGACCTCTGCAGAGGAGACTTATTTTTGCTATTACAGAAGAAAAAAGAAAATCTGCCACTATAATAAAAAACAAAGAATTCTCCATCTTTTTAAGAGGCCCTTAAAATTCATATTGGAACTAGGTCTGTTTTACTGAGTTCTCTCTACATTTTGTTGGTTTTGCTTCAGAATTTTATGTGATTCATTATTTCCCAAGGAGAATTTGTTATCTTTTTAAAGAAGAATTATTCACTGAGATTCCCAAAGTAATTTATTCAGGTTCTCTTGAAACATATTGATTTGCATGCTAAAAGTGAATGATTTGTAGTAGTGAATAAATCCCTTCTGGGGATCAAAGGTGTCTGCTAAAGAAGAGACTTGGAAAATATCCCAATGCATTCTCAAGTGCATGAGGAAAAGATTAATTATCTCTACCCCAAAAAGGTCTGTGACTGGAAAGCAGGAATTGCAAATAGCACAGAAAGATTGTAATCACTATGGTCCTGCTGTGCTTTAGCTGAGAACAAGAAGAGTTTGAGTTGATGGAGTAAAAAGCTTTTGAAATATCTCCAGCATCTCATTTCCTCTCGCTAGGAGTGCAGAAATTCCCACTTGTTCCCTATTGGTACCAGCCTCCTTCACTACTGCTCTTATCACTGCACTTTTTCCACCTCTCCTGGTACAGTCCCTGCTGCAAACCGTGTTGCTGTCTCTGTGCACCTTGCCTCCCTTCCTGCTGGCCTGACAGCTGCCCTAGCAGCAGCAGCAGCTGATGGGAGGTGCTGCAACATCCAAGAATTTTTCCCCCATCTTCTTTTTTTTTTTCTGAAAATTTAGCCTAGAATGTGATGCTTTAAAGTTATCTTTTAGTTGACAAAGTAGTTACTCTGTTAGGATATTACAATAGGAATGTGCAGCATTATATGTGTAATCAGACACTTTTCTATAGCTCTGCAATTAGCATAAAATAAGCTAGTTCTTCACTAAGGCTATTCCATGGAGGAAAGGGAAATCTAGAATGGATTATTTTTCCTCATTAAAATGAGGAAATGGTGACTTCCGCTTCCCTGTAAAATTTTAACTTCTTAACCATTGATACTATTCAAGTTGAGATACTAGTAAATACAGATGCTTTCAGCAGTCAGGGATTGAAGCAATCCCAATTTGGCCACACTACTTCCCCTTGCTGTCACAGCAAACAAAATCAGTAACACTTTATACATATTAAGAGATTTTTCTGGTAATGAAGCTGACTTATATAACATCACCTTAATTTTATGCCCTCACTTCCCAACTTGCTTTTCTTCCTTGGGTTGTGCAAATATGCTATTTCTATTGCAAAGTGTTCATTTACTTGCCAGTTCCCGTGCCACTCTGGAGTAGGACTGGTCATGAATTTTTCAATTAAACATTTAGAAAAGTCTGCGTTCATCAAAACCAATACTGACTTGTGAAGGGATTGCTTTTGACAGATATCCTTTTTTTTTCTTTTTTCTTTTAAAGAAAGTTTGGAACTTGCCAAAGAATCTTGCTTATGTGGCTTTGAGTCTTTTAGGTTTACTTTTTTTCTTTATTTTATTTTCTGGTTGCTTTTAAATGGAAATCAGTTTTTTATTTAAAGAAAACCTTGGTTTGAAATTAATCAATTTATACTGGAAAAGATTTCTAAAAATCATTGTTTCAATTAATGATCAAATATCCACATTTTTTTTACAAGACAGACTTTTATGTTTTAGATACTTTTTCTCCTGATCTAGGACGGAACCTTTTTTTTTAAATATTAAAGATGTTCATGGCATAGGAAATGTATTTCTGTTTTCATTTCTAAATTGGAACTGTTCAGGACTTCACATGAATGAATTCCTACAAATCCAGTAAATTAAAAGTAGAATGCAATACTTTTACAATAATATCAATTTCCCACTTGCCTATAAACTACTAATTTTCTAGATTTAAAAGTTATATTCTCCTCTGGAATCCAATTTATCGTGTTTTCAAGTAGTTGGACTGAAAAAAAAACCCTGAGTGTTTCCACATGAATAGGGAAAGCTACTGTGGCATGAGTAAAAAGAGGAAAACAACTGAGAAGAGAAATAAGAGCTCAAGTTATAGAACTTGTAAATAGTTGGTTGCAGGAAAGCAAACCAATATTTAGAGAATACATTTAGAATGCATTTTGTGCTCAAATCCTGTTGGCTTATGAATGAGTACCATAAATTTGGTTCTCATTAACTGCTCGCTACTTATTCAGTGAGATATACCTGGTTATTTTATAGCAGAAATCATTGTTGCCTCATAGCAAGTTAGGCATTTAATTTAAAATAAATATTATTACAAACAAAAGGTTTTAGGTTACCAAAGCTTTTCTAGTTAATAAAACAATTATATATGCTCGGCAAGCAGAACATAAAAAGGCACTGCGTTGTACTCCTCTAAAGCAAATACATAGTAGCTAGGAAACAAGGCTGTTACTGTAAGTGTCTGACAATAACAAGTAAAAAAATATTCAGAGATCGTGATTACTTAACTTTCTCCATTGCAGATGTCTAGCCTAAGTATACTGATTAGTTCATCCCCTTTTGGGTAGACAAGAAGATTATTTAGCCTAAAGGAGCAGACACCTTTGGGAATAATGTGGAAGAGAAGTCAGAGCGTCTATGCTCTAGGTAAAGTAATCTAGGTATTAGATAATACCTAAAGTGGCACAGATGTTTCTTTTTTGCAATGAAAAATTTGATGTAAAATTTGACAAAGCCTTTCAAGTCATGAAGATGAACAAGAAAAGGAAAAAACAAGACCATCATTTCTTTCTGACCAGACTAATATCGTTTGCATCAGCATTAAAGTTTTCAGCTGTCTTGTGGAGTCTGTGTCTTGTGGAGTCTGTCCACAACAGACTAGCAAGTGCAGACATTAGTGCTGATTTTGATTTAATTTTTTTAAGAGATAAATCGCCTGTGAGTGGTAAAGATATGTTTGACTAGCATATTGCTACCTGCTCTTGCATAAGATCAGACTTCAATATTCATTCTGTTAGTGTTATAGTGGGAAAGTTACATAAAATAGTGCCTTAAAATGAAAAAGTAAATAGTGAGCAGTGAGCTTTACATGAGCTGATGGCATAGAGGAATAATTTAAAGAGAAGCTGTAGTGTACCTCAAAGAGTAGCCATTTTAACCAGCAAAACAATAAGGCTACCTAAGTACAATTCTGATTTAGCTCCATTTGAGCTATTGTAAAAACCACTAATTATTTTGTAAGAAAGCACCTTTATTCACTACACCTCATCATTTGCACCTGCACAGAAGTTTAATCAGCTTCAAAGCACCTGGGATAAGAATCAAATTTGCTAATAACACAAATAGCAAGAAGAGTTTTCTTTTCCTAACATTGGTCACATTCATATAAGTGTGAGTATGAAAGGATTTTTTTAAGGGGTAACAAGGGTAGCTTTCAGAGTCATACAAGAAGTCCATGACAAAAGGATTGAAAGAAGGATTCTTAAAATAAGGTTCTTGGGTTTCAAGATTTTCCTCAGGTAAAATCTTATGCACTTGATATTAAATATAGATATTTATATTCTTTTATTTCGAAAGCAGATGGAATGTGAGGCAGTACAAAGTTTTTAGCTTGGAATGGACATCCTTTGCTTTTTTTAAGTCATGATATAGGACTCATATTTATGTTTTATTTGCTTGTGAGTAAAGAACCTTGGTATTGAGAGTTGAGAAGTCAAATTGTTATAGAACAAGCAGAAGCAAAGTGACTACTTTTATCCGAAAACAAGCAATAGCTTAGATACGTGGTATTTCCAAAATGATTTAGGATTATTCCTGGGGCAGATGCAGAGGAGAGTTTACAGTTAAAACCTTATTGAAAATGCTAACGTGCTGTTATGCAGGTATTTTCAGGAGTTCACACTGTTTTCCTTCTCAAAGGCAGATTGGTTTCAGCTTTTTTATGCTTCCTTTTCCCTGTACTCCATGTGTCCTTACAAATCTTCACTGCTATTCAGTAAGCATTTATTCTTCAACCACAGAAATATCTACTGCAAGGCTCTAGCGGCAACTTGTTATCTACCTGGCACAAAAAAGATGGGTTATGCTTTAGTATCATTTCAGAAGACCATTTCAATCAGTGATGTTCAGAAGCCATGTAGTTTTAATTGACTGACCGTAGATTTTAGAAATAATCCCAGTCTGGTAACCTGCACTAGCTATTTCTTTCCAGTAGTTTAGCTCTGGAAAGTCCGTTAGCTCAAGGGAATTTATGGAAGGTAATCAAGAGAATAACACTGTTGTTTAGCACCAAGTCAGATTCTGCCACCAGAATTATATGAGAGAGATTCAAGGTCTTCCATC
Organism: Nothura maculosa; assembly: GCA_032353885.1. NCBI lineage: Eukaryota > Metazoa > Chordata > Aves > Tinamiformes > Tinamidae > Nothura > Nothura maculosa. The sequence continues at coordinate 2,593,306 of JAUBOD010000386.1, forward strand.
TCATGCTAAATGATGTACAGTGTTGTTCCCTAGGGCATTTTCTTCAGTGACATCTGTCATTAATCAGCTGGTGATTTACATCTGTTACTTTTGCACATTTGCTTTGGGCAATACCTTCTCGAAACGTTGAACTTCTCTAAACTAGAGTACCTAGTCCATAGTTTTGAAGCTACAAATGACCATTACACTAATCCAGAAACAGACTAGATAAGAACTTCCTTCAGAAACAAAGGCTGTCTTTCTCACATTTGACCAATATATTACTTTTTAGTTGTGGCACTCGACACAAATCAAAGGAAATCTGAATCTGTAATGCTTGGCTTTTGTTTGTTTGTTTGATTGTTTGTTTTGTAAGACTGCTATCACTCTGGAATATAACTTAATAGAGAGACAGTATGGAAAAGTTGGTTTTCTTCTATGCTGTGGTATAATGGGGTTGAATTGGTTATGTTGAAGACATATGCTATCATATCAAGACATATGCTATATGCTCTAATTTTGCACAAATGACACTATATTTTCAAAATCAAGTCCATTTAAAAAGATCCTGTTGGCTTGGCTCATAATAAAATGTATTAATTGGTTTTTCTGTGTCCTGCAGAATGCAGAAGCTTTCATAGCACTTGGCCTGATTATTCCTAGTTTATTCCTAGTTTAAAGAACAGGCAAACTTCATGTTCTAGTGATATGCTTTTATCACACTTTCCAGTTTAATAGTATTTAATTTAACATGAAAGATACTGAAGCAATGAATAGGAAAGCATTTTATTCATTTATTCATTTATTACTGTTTTTCTGCATTTGTGTCACTTTCATGGGAGGCTTTAAAAAGTTACCCAACATTTGTTAGTCTTTCTCTAAGAGAAAATCACTGCTTTATCATATCTTAAACTTAAGAGTGTACAAGTAAGATGTTTCTTTTAGAAAAAACAGCAAAACAGACTTACTGCTTTCATTAAATTCTTAGAAAATATATTGATGGAGATGAGGAAACTTTTTCATTTTGTTCAGGTTTACATAGAAGGCAGCGCTAAATCCTGCTATGATTCGCATCTGGCAGTGGTGTGTCTGTAGATGAAGCACAGACTTTTTAAAAGCAAGAATTCATATTGTGCAAAAGAACATTGCCATTCAGCTTTCTGCAATCACTTTAAGAAATAATTAATAAAGGAAGTTCCTCTAGAGCATGTCAGCTACCATACCTTACTGATCAGAGATATTCCAGAAACGAGAGAGGAGAGATGGTCCTACAGCTGAGGGCCACTCTAAAATTTAGGAAGCCTGGCTCAATGTCCTCATTTGTGGCTTACTGTCTAAGGACACAGCCTTCATAAGAGCTAAAACACTGTAGGGTATAAATTGTTGCATTTCACTTTTTCATGCACAAAGAAATTTTCCCATTTCATCAAGTGTATTAATGATTTTAATGTCTCCCCAGTTTTGAACGAAGGCTTCTCTAAGCTTCTCATTTGTGTCCCATCAACATGAAAGGTACTTTCTGTCCTGCAATCAGCAGTCACACTATTAGTGGATATAAAGCTAAATGGTGCTAGAGACTGAGATTTTCTGTTCAGCTTGGATTTAGTCCTTGCCTTCTAAATCTAGACAGAAAAGCATGTCGTTAGGTGAATAAGAGACTTCTCTTTTTGATCAAATGGCCCAGCTAGGATTCAAGACTTTTTTTTGATGAGACTGCTAAATAATTTGCACAAAAAGCTAGTCTAAGATGGACCTGTATTTTCTGGTAAAAAAATTCTTACTCAAATTTAATTTCCAGACCTATATTATTGTTAAGTATATAGAATTATAAGATTGTGAGACATTTAAGCAAGATGCTAATTAGGGCTATATAAGAAATGTGGATATCCAGAGAAGAACTTAAACTTTCAAAATAATCTTTTTCTATTCTCTAAGCTACTGAGCAGGGCCAAAATTGTAAATTGGACTTGTCTGTGTCAAGGAAGCCCTTGCTGGAATTACAAATGATGTTGTAAATTATTTGTTTCATCTCTATGGTCACTTTTAAACAACAGTTATGAGATCCCATACATAATTCACGTCATATTAATATTTTTTCAAAGTAGGACAACATAGAGCCACTTGTTTCTTTCACAGGTGCCTGCAGCAAGAATAGACAGAGATTCCTGAAATATTAAGTGGAGTTTCTGAAATCTGCATTCAACCCCAGGAAATAAACTTAGTTTTGCCTGATGTCTTTATACCATTCAAATGGCTAAAAACAAATGGACACTTCAGAGAGCAAGGACTTAGAAACTGTCAGACAAATCCTGGAAGAACTCATCTGTGCCCAGATCAAATGCTGTGCTTTCAGTGCCCTTTCTATCCAGACTTGAAAAAACCTTCATTGAGAAGAAGTATCAAAAGACTATAACAAATCAAAAAATAAAAAAAAGAAGAAATGGTGGATGAAGAGAAATGAATCAGAATTAGGTTAACCACCTCACTGCAGAATTTATAAGCAAAAATAAAGCTATATATTTTGTACTTTACAATATATTATTATATTTTTTTCTGAGATACCTAAAAAAATTTTAAAGCAAACAGAGCCCTGAAAGTTAGAACCGAGGCCAAATAAAACTAAAACTCCAGGAGGAAAATAATATCATGCAGTTTACGTGGACATTATTTACAAGATGAGGAAATGAGAAAGTCAAGCCAATATCTTTTGCTTTTAGTGCATTATGGGGAGTACTAGGTTCCCAACAGCTGGTGTAGCTCAGCCGGACAGCAAAGGACGGAATTAGCTCTCCGAACTGATTCACTGCCATTGCTCATGCATGGAGAGGTGCAGCAGTTCTGACTTGGATTGGCTTAAGATGCTGTACAACAGTACCAGGAGTAGAGTGGTATCCACATGGAGTGCCTTGTGCTCTGCTCCTTTTGGGGACTGAGGAACTCAACCTGAACTGCAGAATGACTGAGATTTTCAGCCGTGATCCCTCTCCTGGATTCCAGAGAAATTCTGATCACTCCTTTAAAAGCACATAAATCCCCAGGATAATCTTTGAAAAGAGAAGCGGTGCATGTGCTTTCTTGTTTTATTTGATATCCCTAGGATTAAATAATATGTCTTCCATGCTTGCTTCAAGGCTTAGACTGGAGCAGAAAGCAAGATATTGGTGTTCCCAGGTGTAATGCTGGGTACTTTGCTGCCTCTCTGGCTAATGACTATTTATGTACTTAGTAGGGATTCTGCATTTCTCCCCTTAAATATCTTTTGAAATCAAGACTGATGATTACTGCAGGCTTCCTGTGAGTGGAAAAAGTAGATCTGAATGAACTCCCATAGACATGGAACATGGAACCTAGGTTTCCCACATCTGGGATAGAGCTGTAGCTTTTCCATTTTTTTTACGGAAGAAAAATGGAGCAAAATGACTGCAGTTTTGGTGAGATAAGGAGAGATTAAATAACCACAGAACTTGATTTATCACCAGCCTCCTTCTTTGGCTGTGACAGTTCCTTTGGCTTTTGTGCTTTGTGATGAGCTCAGCTATTTCAGGAAATGAGACACGAACTCTCAGCATGTCTCCTGGACGGGGCTCCTCGGGGATCTCAGGCAGAAGAAAATGTCCTGATGAGAGCTCATGGTGACTTAGTTGGAAGCAATTTGAGGCATAGATACAAGAAGAATAGGCACTTGGGAGACTTCACTGAAGACACTTAAGTACCTAAAGAATGCATGGGGAGTGGGATATTTGTGTTCTTGGATATAGAGGACCAAAATCCAACTAAGTACTAATTTGGATGCCTAATCCCTGTGGCACATCAGGACCTAAGCACAGCCAGCAGCTACAACCACCCAAACGGGAGCAGATAAACATGCCCTTGATTATTTCTTTGCTAGCTAATTGACCCTATGCACAAATATCTCCTCCTGGAAAGCTGCATGTAAACTGGAGTTGTGAAAAATGCTTCAGTTAAGTGAAATCTTTTAAGTAAAAGGTTTTGTTTCTCTTTTGTCTAAAAAATAATTGCTTTCCTCAAAAAATAAATTAGGGATTCCTCCATCGTAAGAAACCTGGAGAAATAGATTTCACCCCCAAACATGTATTCTAATGTTACTGAAATGGCCAATCACTTTCTGTTTACCAGTGGTAATAAGATATGCTGATAATTATATATCTATATGCTGGTATTTATATATCATAATTTGTACAATTACTTTATTCTCAGCGTCTTAGGCTTCAGCCACCCTTGATTCCTCTATCTTTTACTTATCATATAGTCTATTGCACAATACTGTTATTCATTTCTCTCGGCTGTAGTATCAATTTCTCCTTTGCATTACCATAGCAAAAAGCCTCCCTCTACCCACCTCTCTCCCACATTTACATTTTAGTTTCTCGCTCTCAGGGTTCCGCCTGTTCCATACCTCCAAGATTTTATTACTTTGGCTATTTATTTTTTTTTCACTAAAATACTAAAATTCAAACTTATATTTTCACTTATCCTTCACTGCTGTCTACCACTGTAGTTTCAATACCTATTATATTAGTCCTTTACCTTCCTGGACTTTGAATGCTTTGAATGTCCCCTTTAAAATTTCAATGGTCTCTCAGTCTGTGATTGTTACTATTCTTGCCCTTGCAGAGTTGTTTCTTTTGTTGGAAGATTGAGATACTCAGTTCTATCTGAGGTGCATACAGCTTCTACAGTTCCCTGTAGATTTCCCTGTAGTTTTCCTGCTCCCCAAGTTCAGCAGTTCTTGCCTCATGGCGTAAGCAGAGAAACAGCCAGAGAGTCAGAGACAAAAGTCTTGCACTGAGTATACATGACTGTGCCATAGAAAGCTCTTAAGATCATATAGAATGGCTGTATGCAAGGCAAGAAAATAATATTTGCTACTTAACAGAAGACTCAGCCCTCTTAATGAATGAGATAAACTTCTTTTCTCTGCAGAGCTGACTCAAACACTTCCTCTTGCAAGGAAAGTTTTGGTAGTGTGGAAAGAACTGGTCAGGCTGACTGCATGTTTGGTTATAAAATAAGATTTTGCAGATTTTTTGCTTGGGTGGAGGTCTGTGTTCATGCTCATTGTTCCATTTCATTGAAATATTGGAAGATGTTTTGCCTTTCAATTAATTAAATTAACTTAATTAAATTTCAATCTAAATTAATTTAGACTGACACTTTTCCTCACTGTGCAAGACTTGTGAACAAGTACTATGGTTCTTTTATTGGGAATATTCTCAATTCTGCCTGTCAGGAGGCAGAAGTGCCAAGCACTTTAAGAAAGTATGTGTCTGCTCCTATCGTCAGAAACCATCTCTGGACACTGAATCTCTGTATCACTACAGATGTACTTCTAGCCATCCATTTCTCATTAATATTCTAGAAACGATTATGGGTACTCCTCTGAGGTACTCTAAATGTCTCAAAAACTCCTAGAATCTGTTTCGCTGGCTTCACTCTAACTTGCAGCATCATCACTATAAATGTGCTATGACCAATTCCTGGTATTTTCTAGAGATTTCTGGAAAGAAACTGACAAAGATTAGATATTCTCGCCAACAATATTCTGTCTAAATGCAAGTCTTAAAATTCAGTTCTGGGGAGATGCAGATTTGTCTGGAGTCTTAGCAGTAATCAATATGCATTGCAGGCGCCTTGTTTCTGTCTTTAAGAAGTTTTGCTTACAAGGGAAAAAGAAGCACCAGTTCCAGAGGGCTGTAAGCATGGCTGGCTCCTACACATTTCATGATCCACCCTGTTGACTTGGGAAGAACACCGGGATGTCTCTGTGTGGCTGCATCATAGCGTGAGAGCCAGGTAGGTTCAGGTGCTCAGGACTGAGTGGGATGGGGATTAAACACCACTGGACATACAAAACATAAGTATTCCTCCACAGGCATCCAGATCAATGTAGTGTTGTCCCCATAGGTTGGCAATGTAGAAACTGGGGAAGTGTGAGCTCCAGAGCTGCCTTAACAAACAGTGTATGCACAGCTGAATTGATTCTGGTGGAGCTGCTTTTTCTGTACAGGGAAGTCTTTCCTGGTGCTCGTAGACAACACTTAGGGCATATCTTGCCCTCTCATATATCATCCATGCAAATATTAAGGCAGAGATGTGGCTGGAAGTGTTTGGAACGTGCTAATAGTGCTGACCTTTGTATTTCCATTACAGATCACTCAGTTGTGGTGACAAAGCATACATAATCTGAAACAGTCTGAAAGCTAAATTTATATAGTTTCTAAATTATAGTTTCTAAATAGTTTAGTTTCTAAACTTTCAGAAACTCTATAGTTTCTAAACTTTTTTAAATATGAAAAAAATAAATTGAGGTCACACTATAATTGCATTTGCTGGTACAGCTGCTGCCTGCTAATCATATCAGATGCTTTATCATTGTTCATAAACTGTAAGTTTGGGCTCAGGTAAATTTTATTTCCTGCTGTGCTCCCTGCCCTAAGATAGGGTTGTACATGGTGGTGGCTAGAAATAGCAGAACAGCAAGCAGAATAACTGCTATGTGGTAATTACTGTCAGTTGTAACGTCATCTTTACTTGGATGTAAAGAACACATTTTAGAGATGACAATGAAGCCCTAAAAGAGGAGCATAATCTGTTCATGTTCACATCTGTAAGTGGGTCAGCAGTACCAAAGCAGAACTGAACTCTAAGGATAGTCACCTGCCAATTCTTGGAAAAGGACCAGATTTTTAATTTGCTTGAGAAGTGTTTTATTTTCTCTTCTGATTAGACTTTTCCTTTGAAGGAGACTCATGCAGCAGCAAATCAAAATGGACAACATTTCATTTTGTCCTCTACAATCCCATGAAGGTGAACCAAGGCATTTACCCCACAGAGTGGTTGGAACTCTGTTCTTCTAGGCCAATATCTATGCGTCCAGCTTGATGTTTTGTTTATTTATCTAGATCTACAAGAGGTCAAGATTGAGATGTGTGTGAAGGAGAAGAGTTTGCATTTTGTCTGAGAGTAATAGAGAATTCCATTACACCAGAACTTCTGCTATTTAATTAATGATAATTAGTCTGATTAAAAATGCACTTTTTCCCAGTAATTTACTTACAGTTTCTCACTTTTTTCTTTTATATTGTGCATATTTTCATTTTAGTATTTAGAAAATTATTGTTTTTCATTGAAAGTAGGAAAATTGAATAAAGAAGTTAATGTAATTTTGTGTCTTTTCTAAAGCTATGACTTCTAGCATGTCTTTCTTTTTCTTTTACATTGTTTAATATGGGACAGAAAAGGTTATTGGTGAGTCCTGACCTTCTTCTGGCACCTAGGCACTTGTTCATGTGGTTTGGTGCCACTGTTCATGGTACAAATTTCACTGAGTCATAGCACTGAAAATCAGGCAGCAAGTTGTGTGCAGTCAAATGAGTTCAGGCATTCAGCTACTTCTGAGATTTCCTTAGGTGTTAGCTCACCTGTGAAGAATAGGATCCCCCTTACATAAGTGGGAATAAGAAAACATTCAGGCAATAGCTACACAGCCTATTACATTCATTGTATACATTCATGGAGAGAGCTCCATGAGCTAAGTTATGAAGAGAAAGGGTTTGAGGAGGGTTTTCATGATCAGAAGTGCTGTTGCCATGGCATTTAGGCCCTCTTTCTTCACAAGATATGAAGATTTTGCTTTTTGAGGCTTACCTCCATCTTCTGAGATCTGTTTCATCTGAGGTGCATTATTGTGATGAATATTTAAAGGTGTGGGAGGTGAGTGTGTCAGGTGGACAAATGGAAGAGGAAAAGACTGATTTCAGATGGATGATTGCACAGAAAGAAATTGAGAAGAAGCTTTCTTTGAATAAATGTGCCTGTAAGAAAGAGTAGGAGCTCTGGAACAGCCTTTGAATAAGAACAGAGGTAAAGAAGTTACTTGCTTTTAATATTAACTTGGTACAGAAAAGGAATAAAAGGTAAAAACTGCTTGCTAGAAGCAGCAGGGGATTTGGATTCAATTAGCCGTGGTGTTCCTACCCATGCACGTTCTTATTTTCCCGTGTTCCTAAAACTGCTCCTAGACCACCTGCTGGAATTGGCCATCATAATGAAAAGCAGCCCAGTGCAGAGGGCTACTGAGGGCACTCTGCCAGGCTGCTTCGATAGCAGCTGATTTGCTTGGCACCCTGCTGAATACACTCTGTACCTTTGAGGATAGCACTGTAGTGCAATTTAAAACAGTCTCTCACCTAGCTAGCTTGGGGTTTAACACAGAAAGCAAGCAAGCCTGCTGAATCAATGTTACTGAGCTTGGTTTTAAAACATAAAATACTGTCTTTAGGTGTTCCTGTTAGTATCTCACAGAGTTGTGTGCAGTCAAATGAGTTCAGGCATTCAGCTACTTTGCTGCTGTCCAGAAATACGGATTTTACTTATGAGAATATAGCTATCTTGATAGTCTGCATGTTTGAAATACAAGTGATGGCTAACATTGAATGTAAGAATAGTTTCTGCCAGAGAGGTCCATTAGAGTTAATGGAAAAATACCATATACTTTAATATCAGTTGAGTTATTTGGAGTCTTATGAACCATTATGAACCTTAAACCAACTGAATTCCTGCTATAGATGGGTCTGTAATACATTATACTTCTGGATAAATTAAGTTTTCTTATATTAAAGTTCTTTAAATCATATTTACTTGCATTCAAAAAAAAAGCTTCCTCTCCATCATTAAAGGGGCATGAAGTAACCTTCTTTTCATTAAGGAGTAAACTACCGTGTATTTGCTTGGGCTGTCAGTATACAACTGGCAACTAATTATTATGCAGGTTTCTAATTGGTACAGGAATTCTAGACAATTTAGTAACGTTCTGCTCCACTATGGGTGAATAAAGAAACCATGTGGAAAAAAAACATAAAAATCACTAATGCAGGTTGTTTGCACTAATGTTTCAAACACTAACGTTCGAAGCTGTAAAGTATAGAGGGAATAATATATGCTAAATGGACAAAAACACTGACTTAAGGTGATCTGAATCCACTATAAAAGAAGGCATAGCAAATATGGATTTACTTTGTATTTGGTTTTACATGAATTTAACCTTAACCATTCTGCGATTCTGTGAATTTGGTTAAATCTAAAATCAAATGTCTGGGAAGAAAAAATGCAAGCCAAAGTCAAAAGCTAGAAGATATATCTTTTGAAAAGATGTATGTATATATGTAAACTAAGCATTTGTGTGACTTGGCTCTGAGGCTAACTGTCCAGTTTAGCCAAATTTAATATATATATATTTAATATAATTAGTTTTATTTGGACTGCATAACAGGGCAGCCTCATGGAAACAGCTTATTGGTGATAGCCCTAGGCTAATAGTGAACTAGGCTAAATTCCCAGCCAGACTGGGGACTATTCTAACAATTTAATATTTAAACCAGCATTTTGTTAGCATTGTCGGGAACATAATCTGAGAATCTACACAGTGCAATCCTGCTGCCGAAAGAGGTGTGCTGCCTTGGATATATATAAAACAGAAATTTTAAAGCAGTTTTAAAGCAGACATATTAGCAAAGTTATGCTAATACTGTATTTTTTTACTGACTGCTGTTGAAATGTAGTTGTGATATCCTTAGATAAGAAGGATATTGATCAACTGAAAAAGCCTTAAGAAAAGCTAAAATAATGGTTGAAGGAGTGTTAATTATATCTCATTGTAAATACCCTCAGAAGCCATTTAATTTTTTTTAAGAGCTGAGCAGTGACTTGATCATTCTCTGGGAATTCCATACTGGATTGCAAAGTTGTTATACAGATCTCAGAGGTAAAATAGGGCCACCATCTTACACAAACCTCAGTGCTGCTTTAACTAGATTGCTTCCAGTACTCAGCCCAAATCAGACATCTCTACAGTACATTGTGACTGGCAGTGCAGGTATGTTTTTAGACGGACCTCAGGAAAAACCCCATAAATAGATTTCTGTACAGTAAATTGTTGTATAGTGAATCACTGACCAATGCCAAGTTGTATGTGGGTTGTCAGCTCCAAGCTGCCTTTTTCTTAGCCTATTTCATAGGTGCATTTCAGAAGTTTCTGCATTTCCTGGGTGCAGGGGTTTCCCTTACCCTTTTCAAGATCCTCAGCACTCAGAACATATACTTGTCTTTTTATGGTATCTCTATGACTCTGTTAACATATAAAATAATCAAACATATTATTTGAAAAAGTTTTTGTCTATTCCGGCCCACATGATGCTCATCAGTGAGTTAAGACTCTATTTGGTTTGGTTTGGTTTGACTTGTGGTTTTTTTTTTTCATTGTGAGTGTTTGTAAAATTTTTGAACACATATAACAAAGCAAAAAAACTTAAAAATTAGATTTCTATTACCAGATTATCAAGCTATATAAGTTGGACTATCATATCATTAAGTCAATTGAATTTCAAAAAACTAGCTTGGAATTAAGTATGAAAATAATTTGTGTTTTTATTTTTAAACCATTTTATTTGAATGATAACAAGCAGATTGCACATCTTGCTCCTCTCAAGTATCTGACTAATATTTTAGTATTAAATACAGCTACCTTTTGGACATGGAATAATTATGAGCACACATCCCACCTACATTAATTAAAGTAGGGCTACTTGTAAAGGAAGTTATTACTCACTGTTCTTGATCTTCATCTAACTCAAACAACTGACAAAGCAACATCTACACCACTTCAAGGTCTCGTGTAATGTGGCTATCAGAAACTGCATCCTGCCTTTAATGCTTTGGTAATAATGTGGATCAGATAAGAAAAATCTTAATTTCAGAAAGTTCCTTTCATCACATAAGTGATAAGTAGTAACCATGCTAATAACAATTTTTACATTTTTCTCTAATTAAGGCTTGTAGGAGATCACTCTGTGTATTATGCTATTGGCCAATGATACTGCAAGAAACATAGGGACTCCCTCCAGCTCCTTGCCTTGAGCTGCTGTGTCTAGTATTGCAGAACAGATTGCCGCTTTGGGTGCCCTGGGTTTTGAAATATCTTATTTGAAAGCTCTCTGAACTGCAATAGGTATGAAAGTGTTAGGTATAAAAGAGCTAAGGACACTGTGACAATCTTCATCTGTGATTCCTGTGGGTTAATTGCTTTATCTTTGAAATTATAGTATTATTTTACTGTAACTGATGTGGGTTGATGATAAAGGAAGAAGACATAATCTAGTCTAGAGCTATTTATGGGGTAGTACTGACCAAGCTCCTTCTGTTGTGTACTTCATTTTTATTATTATCATTATTTCCACCAAAGAAAATGATTTCATAATATAATAGCATACCACAGAACAGAAAAGTGTAACACAGCAAAACTGCTTAAACTGTATTCAACCTTCCTAAAACCAAATATGTCTTGTAAGAGCAAGTCTTGCTTGAAATTGCACTTAAATAAAATTAGAGAGAAATGTTGCATATTCAGCTGAATTTTATAGTAGTAAGCAAAGATAGAGTAACAGTCTCACTTTAAAGGCAGTAGTTTCTCTGACATAGTCTCTGCTGGGCAATACAAATATATGCCCAGAGAGGCTGTGGAGTCTCCTTTGGAGATCTTCAAAACCTGCCTGATGCAACCTGGGTGAACTGCTTGAGCCTCTCTAGAGGCCATCCTCTCTAGAGGCTCAACCGTCCTGTGATTCTATGAAACAGTTAGGACTATGGAGGGTGGTCAAGCTTGTGATTTCTGTCTCATCTTTCAGTAGGCACAGGGCTGTCATCGCTGCAGAAAATACTCAAGGTAGCTTTACGTGAAGCTGCTTTGGCAGCAGAAGCTGTTTGACTTGCATTGCTGTGTTAGTGCAGCACTTGCTAATTTCCTCCCTTTCTCACTAACAGAACTAGGCTAGATATTTGGATACTTCTGCATGAGGTTGGATTGCAAGTGTATACATAGTGTTTAAGATGTCTGAGTGTCTTTAAATGTAACCTGTAACTCATAATACTTCGCTTGAGGAGGAGCCCCATAAGAATTACTTATTTATTTCTATTCCATATTCCTGTCTGCAATTCCCAATGTTCACATTGTCTGGAAATTCACTGATTTATATCTGCTTACTGACATTTGATTATGAAGTAATATATGAAAATTCTGACCGTATGAAGGATATGAAGCATTTCATTCGTGTTTTATAAACAAGGAACCCAAAGATAATGATATCACTCAAAACTTAAATGAAGATTTGATATAATCAGTCTTAAATCAGTTTGCACTACATTGCTTTATTCTTTTTAAAAGTCTGCTTTAAGCACAGTTTTACCAGGATGTCAGAACAGCAAAATTGTTCAAAGCACCAGCCATTTAAATCGTGCTTGCATCTGGTATGCATCATCAGAACAGCACAAAGCAGCTAGAGCACACTAGTGAATCTAGCCTCTGCTTTGGTTTAGGGGATCCATATTTGCCTGAAATCTACATTCCCTGGTGCCTGGGCAGGCGGAAGGTTGTAGACCCGGAGTTCATGTGTTTGTGTGCTTTAAATATTCCCATCGGTTTCCGCCTCACTCACACCGCATGGATGCTTTCTTTGTGCACATCAGACAGCAGCAGTGCCACGGAAAAGCATCTTACTTAAAGCAGAGGCATAAAATCTCGACAGAGAGATTTCTGAACCAGTTCCTCAGCCATGGAAGCAGGGTGACACACGCATCCAGGCCCCATATCGCAGACTTGCTGCAGCCAACTCCCTCCCAAGAGTCATCAAACTTGCTGGCACAAACCTATTTACAGCCTGTGCAGTTAGAGCTATTAGCTATAACCATGCATAGATGAGTTTAATTATAATTTAATAAAATCATTTTTTATACCCTGTGCACAGGCTTTTACTTAATTAACAATATGGAAAGATTAACTGTGCTATTTCATTTTTGAGACTATTCAAGTCAAAAAAGAGGTCAACAGAAATGATAATTTTCTTGAATGATTTAATTTTTAACCATTTTGAACACAAGGTATGTAGCATATGAACTTGTAAGTTCATAGAGAACTCATTCTGTATTCACCGAAAAAAGTACTGCAAGTAGGGCGAGAATATATTCTTCATTAAAAAATGCTGAGGTTGAGTTCCTTGGTACAAGTGCAAAATAAGTCCCTACCTTAGCTATGAACTCATCATCAGGAAAGCTGTGATGTAACTGTGATAAACATAAGTCAAAAGAGCCAATATTTTGTCATTTAGCATGATTTCAGAATATTCCTAAGAATATCCATATGTTTCAAATTTAAAGGAAGGCGTGAAGCAAACAAGTGAAAAAGTAGTTTAGTTTATTTATTATAGGAATAGAAAAAGTCTAAATTGTTTTAAATGGTGCTAGGATTTACTCAAGCTAATATATATTCATTTAAAGAAAGCATATATATATATATAAATAATATCATTTGCAGCTGTTAAACCATTCTCATGTTTATTCTGAAAGGCTTAATTCTGAGACTAACTAATATTCCTTCTAGCCTATCTTAATAATTATGCCACTCAATCTCCTCTTCTTTTAGTCTTTTTGAGCATGAGAACTCCAGCATTCAAGGTTTTTTTAATGAAATTTATTTATTTTCTAAGAATTTTTTTTTGTGAAACTCTACGGAGTTTCTACTGTTCTTCACTTGGACTTTTTGCTCTGGTGGCCTATGTTCTTTCATGTTGTGTCTGCTGAAGATTTTCAGCTCTGAGCACTTTTATGTTTTGGGGTCCTGACCAGGTGTTTATACTTCTCTGTCTTTTGTTCTTTTATTGTTCTTATGAGGAAGTTAAAGCAGGGCTAATGATGACATGGGGAAGACTTCTGTGATCTTAACCTGCTCTGTACTTGTGCTGATTCCATCTTAGCACTACTCTTGGGGAGAATTTGCATCACAAGTCCTTCAAAATCATAAAATATTGTAAATCTTCCACATTGAAAATCTTCTACATATTTTAAAAATATGTTTTGTGGAAGATTTACAATTAGCTTTTGAATCTGTGCACATTGTTCAGCATGCACGTTCCTTGAAATGAACCCTAACACCGAGCAATTAGAACTGATGCTAGATGTGCAGCATTGGTAGATAGATGCCCCTTTACATGTAGCTTGGGTCTTATACACTTCTATTTTTTTTAATATACATCTAACTTTTCTATACTTCTAGTATATTTGTTGTGCTTCTTGAAATGAAAAATCACCTTTCATCTTCTTTTCAGAATAATAGAGAAATGTATTAGGATAGGGAATTTTTCATCAGTCTGCCAGTCAGGTTTTGATTCAAATCAATGGTGCAGGGAGGTAATTCTCACCAGATAGTTCTTCAGTAGCCTTTGTAAAACGAGTTCATGGGTTCAGAGCAATTATTTGTGCACAAGTGTCCATGTTGCATAACAGCTCTCCCACTCACTATTCACATCTAGCATTTTCAACATATAGACTGAGGGCATTGGCGTCTACAGATCTTCCAGCTCAGTGTCTGATATAATAAAGTGTTTGAACTACCTGCTCTGGTGTGAGAGGACACTGCTACCAAGCTAGCACCTTGTGCAAACCCAGTATGCACTCCTTGTCACATACAAAGCTGAGGAGCACTGAATGGAATTATGAGGCAGCAGGTTCATAGCAAACAAAAGGAAATACTTTTTCACACAGCTCATAATTGAATTTTGGCACTCACTGACACCAAATGATGTTGAGATCAAAGTATAAATGGGTGTAAAAAAAAAAGGGAGTAGAGAAATACAGTAGCTTATTAAATATGATGGTCTGAAGGCAACCCCCAGTTTAAGAATCCCTGTACTACTGATTGCTGGAACTTGAAAGGATATGCCAGGAAAAGATCACTGTATACAAATACATTTCTTATGTATTTTTCCCCTTCAGCATCTGCTAATGACTATGGTCAGGGACAGGATATTGAACTGAATGTCCAACTCACTATAGCAATTCTTTTGATCTTATGTTTTTAATCAGATTACATTCCTATTTTGTCTACTTAGAAGGATCTCAGGCCCTGATTGATAAAGGCATTTAAATATGTAACTCTCACAAATTTTAGAAAGCTAAAGATTTATGTTTGTCGTGGCCTTCACTTCTAATGCTTGAAACTTTTAGAGGTGGAGCAGGTAAGTCTTTTTAGGAGGCCTTTGCTTATTTTGAATTAAAATTAAAAAAAAATCTGACAGTGATAACAGTATATAACAATTTATTTATAAAGGTTAAATAATTTGCTTGCCTAAATGGCTTTTGCCAGAGCAAAGTCCTGAGTGATTTATGTAAGTGTGATGACACAAACATCCACTGATGTGAATAAGAATTAATTTCCTTTAGAAAACTCCGCAGATTTGTGCTTCATGTATATTACATTTGTAGAAAGCTATTTATCACCTGTTACCTATAATACTATTGCCGGATGACATGTAATTTACAATTACCTAGCAGCCTATCTGAGATTTCATCCATTTTGCAAAAGCATCTGGCTGCAAACCTATGACTTGTATTGCTGAAAACCCAGCTATGAGAACCAAAGCCTGAAAACCTGAGGTCTCCCCTCTGCCAGCTCCAAGCCTGACACTGCAGGGAAGGCTTCCTTATAAATAAACCAGTAGATGTAGTGCAGCACGGAGCAAATGGTGCAATACGGGATTGACAATAAGTTGACTGCTAAGCAATCCAGGCAGCCTCAGCCTCCCCCGGTTGCCAGTGGTTTTTTATCCCGAGGAGAGGGGAAGAACCGCTGGAAAATGCGTCGCTGGGGGCCGGGAGGGGCTGCGGCTCCCTGGTGCCAGGACTGGGGTTTCCCGGGGCGCCTCCGGGGAAGCCCCCGGCTGCCGGCGCCGGGGGAAGCCGGGCGGGAAGCGGCGCCCAGGGAAGAGGGTCGGGCAGGGCCGGGGGCAGCCGCCGCCCGCCGGCACCTGCTCCCGCCGCCACCCTCCTCCGCGCCCGTATCCCGGCCACATTCCCAGGGAAGGGACGGGAAGGTGGCGCGGGGAGGAGGATGCTGCCGCAGAGGGGCGCGGGGCCGCGGCAGCCCCCGGCAGCCGCCGCCTCCCCACGGCCCGGGCGGCTGCAGGAGGAGGAGGAAGGCAGAAGGGAAGGCAGCTCCTCATCCGCAGCAAGGACTCGCTTGCTCGCCCTCACCTTCCTCCTCAAGAATCACAGCCATAATAACAGCACCCCCGCCAGTGGCGCGGCGCTACGGAGGGGCAAAGAGGAGCGCGGCCGAGAGCAGCGGCAGCAGGAGCCCTGCCCCGGCGGCAGGAAGGCGGCTGCCCCCGCCAGCCCGTGCCCCCCGGCTCCTCTGGGGCGGCCGGGCCTCCCGCGGCCCCCGGGCTGCGCAGCGCCCGCCCCGCGGCCGCGCACCGCTCCCAGCCCTTTGTGCTCCGCGGGCGCGCAGCGAGGAGCGCGGGGCGCGCACACACACGCACACACACGCACACATGCACGCACACAGATACACACACGCTCCACCTTGCAGCCTCGGCGCCGCAGTCGGGGCCGCCGCGGCCGCCCGTTGTTGCACACCCAGACACGCTGACACACACCCAGACACACTGACACACACGCACAGTCCCTCCGGCGGGTGCATTTTCATCCGCACTCTCCGCCGCCCTCCATCCATCCTCCCTCACTCCCTCCTCTTCCTCTTCCTCCCCTCATCCCCTCCCGTTTTTTTCTTTTTTTTTTCCCCCGCTCCGTGCATCGGTATAAAGCAGACATTTTGTTTCCGTTCCGCGAGGTTCGGGCTTAAAATAAACGCGGGCCGCCTTACCCACCGCCGCCCGGCTGCGTGTGCGAGGCGCGGCGCGATCCCGCGGCAGGGCTCGTGCGGCTCGTGCCTAGCCGAGCTGCTCGGCTGCCATCCGCCCAACTTCAGCACCCGGGCGCCAGGGAGAGGGAGGCGGAGAGGGAGGCAGCGAGGGAGGGATGCGAGGCGTGGAGAGGCGAGCGGAGCGGAGCGGAGCAGAGGCGAGGCAGGGAGCGCACATGCGCTCTGACTCCGGAGCCCGGCGGCTGCGGGAGTTTCCGCGCTCGGCGCCGGCGGGTGAGTCACGGAGCGGCTCCCGCCGCGCGCCCGCCAGCGGCTCCCGCGCGCGCGCGGATGCTCCGCAGGGCTCGGCCG
>JAUBOD010000386.1:2629796-2643669 GCA_032353885.1 Nothura maculosa
ATCACTGGCCACCACCGAAAAAAGCTTGGCCCCCTCTTCCCTACAGTCCCCCTTCATGTATTTATACATGTTAATAATATCCCCTCTCAGCCTTCTCTTCTCTAAGCTGAACAGGCCCAACTTATGCAGTCTCTCCTCGTATGAGAGATGCTCCAGTCCCTTAATCATCTTACTTGCTCTCCGCTGGACCCTCTCTAGAAGCTCCACGTCCCTCTTATACTGGGGAGCCCAGAACTGCACACGGTACTCTTCAAGGTAACTAATTAAATTTAAGGTAACTAATTAAATTGTTCCTCTTTTGGCAATGCTATTCTCTCTGAAAATACTTCTGATAACTTTAGCAACTCAATTCATGGTGCCAGCACTTTCTTACTCATTTCTTTTGTTTATTATCCTGGCGGACAATACATTTTTCAGTATTGAACCTCATGTGGATGGATATCAATGACAAAGTTTATAGGAAGTACCCAAAAGTATCAGTGTACACATCTGCTGCTTTTTCTTCTTGGTAATGCTACTCTGTATACTCAAAATGCAAATCTAATGAATAATGGTTTCAGAGTTTAGCCTTTGCTGTTTTGATAGTCAGAAGCAGGATTGAAAAGACCAACCAGTTACTTACAAGCAGTTTTAATTCTGAGATATAATAATATATAATACACATATATAAAATTTATAAATATTATACTTTTATACATATATATATATATAGGAAAATTATATTTTACTGATGTCCTATAAAATATTTGATTTCACTAAAAATTATAAACTATTCTTTCTTACAGATAAGTATAAAATATCTATATAGCATCAGAGAAAGCCATTTCTTAGGCAATAGTGACCTGAAACGTGTCAAAGTCTCAGTAAATAAAGCTCACAAGCTTAATAAAGTTCTAAAATGTTCTACAAGTTGATAAACAGATTACTGACAATCTATTGTTCTTGTAGAAATAGCTAATGCTTATGTTATTATGTTAAATAATAAATGTTATTATGTTAAAATAATTATAATGTTATAATAAATGTTATTATGTTAAAAAACACATTTGCTCTTGCATTCATGGTGAGAAATAATGAGTTCAATTAGGAAACCCTAGTTAGAGATGCAGAAATAACTATGAGTAACTAGATTCTAAATTGTTTCACATACTTGGATTTAAATGCAAAGGAATTACTCCCTTCTTTGTCTTCTATAGAAAGAAAGAAAAAAATAAAGAAAAAGTCTTTTTTAGGCAAAAATTTATTTCTTTAAAAAAGGAATTGTAAATTAGAGGATATTAAAAAGAGGGAAAGGAAGAAAAGAACATAACACCCATTCAAATTTAGATCTGAACAAAGGAACAAAATCAGATAAATCTCAAGTGATTTATTTTGTAGTTTGATAGTGGAAAAGAGCAGTAGCAAATGTTGCAAATACTAAAATTTACAGTTTTATTAAACGTGTTAAAAGTAAAATTGCAAACAAGATATCCCTTAAATAATTGACTTGAAATGATTTGCTTAGAAAATCCATACATTATCCTTCCTAATCCATATCCTTCCCAATTTTTTTGCTGTAGTGCAGTCATCTTTACTTAGTATTCCTGATATGGAATTTTCAAACCAAAGGAAATTCAGATTGGGATTATCTAATATTTGGGTTATAGATTATTCCTGACATGGACATCTACAAGATTTTTGCTTGGGCAAATATGATCAATAAATTATTTTTCTGAATTGTATTTCCTTTTCTCTAACATGTCATTTTGTCTTTTTTTTTTAGAAACAGAAGTAAATCTTCCATTAGAATGCAGTGTTGGATATTTGCTCCTTTTAAGATACACAATGTCTTTTATTGCAATTAATTAAATCTTCCTAATAGTATGTTTTTCAAAATAAATCAATCATAATCTATTCTAATTATTAAAACTAAAATATGAATTATTAATAATAAATCAATCAATTCTGAATATTTTATTAAGGCTACTCTTCTGCTTATATTTGTCAACATTCAGACTAAGCAAGATTTGATCAAGAGACTTCTTTGCAAAGACAGTCTGTATACTTATCCTTGGAATAAAAATGAAAATTGGTAGAAATAGCCATTTTACAGAGTAACATCATGCATGAACAAGAAAGTGAAGAATGACTCAGTATGAGATGTTATCCAATTCTGTTTTGCACTAAGAGTAATCCATTGTATTCACATGCAAAAGAACAGAATTTAAGATCAGAATTTTTATTACTTGGTGTTATCTAAATGATTTAGGTGACTAAGTCCCATTTTCAGCAGTGATGGGTAATTCTTTCACTAACTGGTCAATAATTAGCACATTATATTCCTGTCATATTAATGATTGTTAGATGCTTAAATTCTTTTGAGGATTAGATTTTAAAGAACTATTGAAAATAGAATTTAGCCATCTAAATTGGTGTGACTTGCAATGACAAGTATACTTAAAATGAAGGTATAAATTACTGAATTAGTCTATGTGACTTTACAATGATGCCTATTGTGTTAGTGGAAGGTTTGTGCTAAATGAGTCATTCAATTGATTAGACCAAACACTCAACTACTTCTTTCAGAGAAGTCTAAATGTTGCATAAATCAACGATGTAAGCACAAGGTATTAGCATACAACTGTAAGCATGAAGACAAAATTTGGGCTACAAATCTGTGGGACATAAACACTGAAGTACTTTCTGCTTGGATCTGTCATTATGCAGTATACTTCTCAATGGACACCACAAGTAAAGACACACTAAAAGCCTTGTCTAGAATTTCATACACACCTAGTTGAGAAAGCCACAGTCCTATGTTGCTTCTGTAAGATGAAACATGTTGTACATTTCTGAATATGGTTAGCTTCTCCTTCACCTCAGTCACCCAATTTTGAAATACCTTGCTCTTCTGCCAGAAACTGTTGCCAGAAGTATTTATGAAGTGTTACTACCAAACACAGACTTGAAAATTTGTTCTATGATAACTTTATACATCTTAATACCTTCCCTTTTTAAACCGTCAAGAAAATGCTTGTTTTCAAGAGCTTTAATCATCTGCATGTTTAATCCTATAAGTTTTCATCAATGAAGCAGAGAGTCATTCATTCTCTTCTTGAACCGTGACTCCTAGAAACGATACAGCATCTATACTGCAGTCACACCATTGCTAAATACAGATATAACATAAATTTTTAGTTCTACCTCATTTTTCTGGAAATATCTTAAAGAGGTTTCTGGGGCAATTATTGATGAAATTATGGACTTGTGAGTGAAGAAGGATTGAAATAGTTTCAGAAATAGTTCAGCAAACCATAGTTCAGACAGCACCTTTGACTTTTCTCTGAGTTAAACATAACTACAAGTGAAATAGGAGAAGCTGCAGCAAGAAGTCCAATTGCCTTCTCTCTGCATGATTCTAGAGGCCCACAGATGGCCATCACAGATGTCTTTCTGCCCTGGCTCCCTTTCCAAGCTGGCATGCTGTAGACTGCCTCCATCAGGTTCCTGCCTCTGTGGACCCATGCCAGACTGGGCAGAGCTTCCCAAAGAGGTCACCACATCTGAGTGATGCCATAGGGGCCAGTGGGATGTACCTACATGCTTTCACAAGGGAGAGGAGGTGGCCAAGAGGCCCCACAAGTACTGTGAATGGGATCTGCATTGACGCACAGGTGATAGCAAATGGGCTTCCTTGGGTGACACACAGACCAAGGATGGTCAGGAAGACACGACTCACTTGCTGGAGTAAAGGATGGGCCTTTGAGCAACCTCTAGAGAAATGTTGGCTTTCTCTTTCAGCATGCCCATCACCAAATGCTTTTAGAGCTTCATGAAGGTGAGTAAGAAAAGGGCCGTACCCATCGTTCAACCTCTTGCCCAACTAGGACTAGTTTTCAACATTGCTGGTCTGATTCAGTCTATCAACTACAACTTTAACACAACTCTTGACTAGCACAAGCAGCTTTTTTTTTTTTTTTCTTTTTGTTTGGATAAGTCAAGGCCATCCATCTCCTTTCTTTGCCTCTTTTCTGATTCCTTACTGTTACAGATTATCCTCATGTTAGCTGAGCTTTCATGTATTTTTAGCAGCTGAGCTCACAATAAGAGTAACCTTGCAGTTGTTAATTACTCTAACGCAGCATGGCAGTTCTGCTGGTGACAGTGTTGTTTTGAAATTTCATATTAAGCTGATTATCCTCTATAAATCCAAAATTATTTCTTAGAATTGCCATGTCTGTAAGTGTGTGTTAAATACTTTACTCTCCAATAGATGAAATTTCATTTGACTGCATTAAATAAATGTTTTCAGCTTGCAAGTAGTTTTCAGATATAGTCTAGCACACTCATAGTTGGTGAATCACTGCATCATTCATTTCATTTGCACAACTTATGATAATATAATAATATGTTTATGATAATATATTTTATATTAATTCATAGATACATGTTAATTTTAAGATCCAGTCAAGATCCAGTCCCTGCATGGGACAGTTAGAAATATGTCTTTCCAGCAACAGACCTCAGGAATGTAACAGTAACTCAGTTAATTTTAATTAGTTTTCTCTGTTGCCTTTTTAGTCTGGCAAAATATCCCTAGAATGAAAGCATATTAAATTGTCACTAGCAGAATAAATATATACTGATATATCAGTATATCAAAACTTGTCAAAACTCATAGTTTTCTTCTTTTTTTAAAAAAAAATCATTAATTGAGTCCAACTTGAATTGTTCATTCCATTGTTTTTCTTTGGAATAAAATCAGGCTGATAGACCTAGCATTAAGTAGATAATTTCTATTTATACATTTTAAATATTGGCATCATAGTCTCTTTTTTCCAAATCTGTGAAACTTTGCATGTTTTGGATGACTTATGGAAAAATCTGCATTAACAATCATCAAGATTCTTGGTCAGCTTTTTAAAAACTACCAAAATAAAAAAAATCTAAATGTAAACAAATACTTAAGCAAGAAATAGTCTTACTCCAGGATTTCAGGATATTACTCTAGACAATTAGGAACTATTTGTTCTTATATGACTCATAGTAACATAGTTTCTGTTAGTAGACTATCAATAACATCCTTATGATAAGCTTATTTTGGAATGTTGGCAAAAATCATTGTGAAGAGGAAAGTAATCTCTATTTCCTAAAGCACCTTAAACAGTGTTTTAAAAAGCTACCTAATTAGAAAAATCAGTACAAATAGTAAATTTCTTTCTGAAATCAATTCTCACAAAAAATGAGCTTAATACCACCACAAAGTTTATGAAAATGAGAGCACAGTTCCCTAATTGAATCATTTAATCACAGAACTGAAAGGAATTTACCTGTTAAAAAAACAAAAGCAGTAGATTTTATGTTGAAATTAAGATCAAAATTAAGGAATTGTCTCAAGTATTTAATAAAACACTTGCAAAATTTAATCCTGATGTGTATAATACAACATATTGCCAGTCGCTGACAGTGGAAGCAGTACTAAACTGCCACAGTAGGCAGCTTAATAGTACTGCTTCCGTTGTCAGTGACTAAACACTAGTATTAGAATTTCTGTAGATAAATTTGAGGTAGCTATGGAAGATCAAAGACACATTACATTGTTAACAAAGTGAAAAGTAGTTAGGCAAGTTGGAACCTATCCAATACAAATGCTTAACCATCTACTAGCCAAATACATTTGAACAGTAGAATGTATCAATTATAAGCTACTTCAAAGAGTCTGTAATTCTCTGAAGCAAGCTAGCTATCTATATATGCTGTAACTATATATAATTAACAGCAAGCTAATTAACTATAGAACCATACACACAGTGAAGACAATCAGCATAAAACATATGTTACCTTGTAAGGGCCCACAGAGATTACTAGTTGCTCTTTACTAAGTATCATTGTATTCCTCATGTGTTAGAAAGGTTTTCGTGTGACCAAACAAACTTAAAAGTTAGGACCAGAAAAACATTAGCTTGGTTCAAAAACTACACATCACCGACTGGGCTCCTGAATCAGTATTTGTAATTATCAAAACTAGTAAGGATCCTCTTTTCAGTAAAATGGAGAATTATTGTATGGACTTACTAGTTACATCTGTGTAACTATCAAAATACATAAGCATATAAAGAATATTGAAACCTTCCTTCTAATTCACGCTGAAATCTTCTTGTTCACAAGTAACATGCAAGCCTGATTCCATTTAAATCAACAGTAGTGGAATCAACAAATTCATACAAAATTTTACAGGAAGTTTTATTGGTTTGTGGTCTCTAGTGGAGCTTAATAAATCAACTGAAAAGCAATTAACATTTCTCTCCATGACATCCTTGAGAAAGAGTGAAATATTTCATTCAATACAGCATTTCTCTTTCTCCTTAAGGAGAGAGGCATGGTTAAAATGGTTATTCTGCATAGTAAGCTTTTCTAAAAATTTCATGTGAATCTGTGAAGGATCTTCAAGAAGGAACTGTTTAAGATGTTCCTTCTCTCTTTTCTATTGAAATGATCAGATTGAACATTTTGTGTTCAAATGCTGAAGGAAGAAAGGCCTCTTGAAGTCCCTAGAAATCTTTTCAGAAGCATTAACTAACTCTATCTTCAGTGGACAAACTTCGTACTTTAACAAATCTGACTTAGTTTGTGGAACTAAGTTGGTTTAATTATTTTCATCTTTAGATAACTGTGTTCACAGATGTAACAAAATGGCACCAGAAACCCATTTAGACACGTAAGACCAGACAGTCTACTTCTAAAAGCACCTCATCTATTAAGTGTCTCAGTGTTAGGTCAGAGCAACACTGACAAGTCATCCATTTGTTCACCATTCCTTACTGCTGATTTAGACTTACATTATCTATAATGCTCACTATTGCATGTACATTTCACAATTATTTTGACCTTTAAATCTCTGGCTTGAGCATCTGTTTTAGTTTTCAAACTGAAGGTTTGGAGCATACAATACATTGCTTTAGCTGTTTGAAAATATGACATTTATCCCACTTCAATTATATTCACAGATGATGCAGAATTTGACCTTCATTATTTCTGGGCCAAAAATGTGGTGATGGTGGCCAAAATAAACAGTGATAAAAAAGGTAGCTATAGAAACACATTAATTTCATGGACCCTTTCTCTTTTGCAGGCCTAATTAACAGCAAGTCTTATTAAAAAGAAGTTTGTCCAGTGAAAAGGCAGCAAAAGCAGCAAAGGAGATAGGTGCTTCAGAGCTCCTACACTTAGTCCACACTTCATACTGTATGCGTGAGTAAAATGATTCCTGCCTGCTCTGCAGTAGCTTAAATATTTCTGCTCTCCTTGACAGCTACCATTGCTCAGATTGTGCTGTCCTTTATATTTAGCTGTCACTGCTCTGGTATCTGCCTCAGTTAGAATGTAGCTTCTGCAAGTGGCTGCCTACAATGCCTATGACCTCCATAAATCCTGGGAATAGAGGAAGGACTAGTTATTTATGCTCCCCTATACCTGAAGACTTAAGAAGGCTAGTGCTCAAACAACCACAACAATAAAAAACCAACCAACCAAAGGTTTAAAATGATAGCAACATGAGTTAGGGCATTTGGCTATCATTACCTGAGAAATGAAAAAGCTCAAAAGCAAAGAAAAATGCTTTTTCAGTGCTTCATTTCAGCAATGAAATGAAAAAGCTCAAAATGAATCTGAAAAGCAGTGTTCCAAAAGAAGGCCATATTGTTAGAATGTTTATGAAATTCATGTTCTGCTATTTTATAATGACTCAAAGGATTTATGATTTAGAACAACTGAGGGGAATATGACCATTTCTTTTGGAATATAATTGCCAAAAAGTTAAGTATCAAATCTAATATACTGCTAACTTGACTTACAGATAATGGAGAAACTCTGTTTTCTCCTGAAGCACTTTGCTTGAGTTTTAAATACCTCTTTTGGGAGTTGAAGGAATATCTCTGCCTACCAGGGTCTATTCATTATTGCAACAGCCCAAAATAATTTAGACTAGATATCTACTTCTGTATGGCTAAAAGTAGAGAAACTCAGAAAAATCTTGGCACCATTCAAAAATAAGCTTTTCATATATAGAGAGCAACACTTTCTGCAATACTCACATCCATAAACAAAAAAATGCAAAACAAAAACCTCAAAGGTATCTAGAAGTCTCATACTCTGTTCTCTTGGTGAAGGAATGTTACTGATAGAATAAACACACTTATTTTAGGTTTAATTGTGTTATGTCACAGAAGGAAATATCTTCCAGTACTCATCCAATGACTGCTTTAGATTTTGCATTATGAACACTAGTAAAAATAACCATTGCAATAGTATCTGCACCAAGCTAAACTGCAAAGCTAATATCTTTTACAGAACATTGTTTTCCATCCTGCAGTTTGCCAAGAGAATAGCCTGATGCAGTAATTTCCATGAATTAATATTATTCCATGAAGAGTTTTCTCTCTAAACTACTTTTTTCCCTCCTCCTTAAAAGAAAACAATTCATCTTCCAAGAGTAGATTAATCAGATATATCTGCCCTAATGAGTCTGTTTTACTATTTCCCTCAGAGACCTGAACACCTGCTGAAAAGCTGTGAATTAAAGGGAGAACAAATACTGTGCTGCCCTCTGCATTTCCTGCTCTTTCCACTTTCTTTGCTTATCCTTTATTTTTTTTTCTCTCTGCTTTCTCAGTTCTACCTATCTAGTTCTGTCTCAGATCTCTAGTTCTGATCCCATAGTTTCAAAATAAAAGATTTTATCTAGGCATATATGCATCATGTAATTTATTTTAATTGTTTTAATACGCAAGCTCATGTTTTCATGAGAGTATAGCATATACAGTTTTGAATGCCCTCTGATTTCTATGTCACATTGCTAAGTCTCACCTTGGCATGTTCAATGGTGATGCTTCCATTGTATCTTTAACATCAAGTTATTTTACTACTTGGATTTATTGTGAATTATTTGACTCTATTATTTCCCCTTCCTTACAGTTTATCAGTTCTTGGTTCATGTATATTCTAGCTTATCTAGACATTTAATGATATTTGGGACATTATTCTGAAGGAAGAACTCTGATACATAGAATTGTGTTTGTAGGTGGAATAATTTTGTATAATATATAAGGATAATAACATACGGATAATATATAAGGATAATATCATATATAACATATAGCTAAGATATGCATTGTATACATATATAACATATAATATAATAACATATGTAATATATAAGGATAATAACATATGGATAATATATAAGGATACTAACATATAAGGATATGATTGCTTCTACTGCAGGACCTAACATATAACATAAGAATATGTTAGGTCCTGCAGTAGAAGCAATCATAGAAAATAGGGCTGGAAGGGATTTCAAGAGGTCATTTAAATGACACTGTCTCCAAGCAGGATCCTTAACCTCTTCTTAGAGACCTTCAGTAATGGATATGTCACAGCAAGGGAATATATTTTCATGTTGAATTATCCTTACAATTAGAAGGCTTTCCCTAATGCTAAAGAATGATTTATTTTTCTGTAATTTATACCCATTGTTGATTATTCTAACAGCAGTAAACAGGGAGAATAGTATGTTCTCTTCCTCTCTGAAACTTACCATTTTATCACTTGGTAGGGAATTGTTCTAAGTAATTAGTAACTCAAAGGACATTGTGCGAAAACTATGGCATTAGACAATATAGTATTTTTGATTGTATACTTCTGTTGCCCTCTACTGGGTGGGAATGTGAGATTTAAGAGAACATTTATACCTACATGCCACTAGTAGTTAAGCCCATATATATATATATGCATGATACTTAAAACATTCCTAAGATTGATCTTGGTCATTATGGGACAACAACATTCCTGAGTTAATTTCTCTTCTGAATAATTCAATAAATTTACACACAGATACATTTGACCCTAGGTGCTTAATTGATCTTGTTGCTATTTACCTGAAAATAGTCTAAGTAGGTGTTGAGAGAAGACATTTGCTTCTTCCACTGAAGCTGGTTAATTCAGTGATTGACTGGGGATCAGTTTTTGAAACTACTTCTTACCCTGGAGCAAACCAGTACTGCAGAGAAGACTAATTATATTAATGGTAGTTATTTGCAGGTGTATCATTACTTGCTAGCCTGTACATGGAAGCAGAAGAGAAGTTCTGTTGAGAGAACTGACTTCTCCTCTGTTCATTCAACTACAAAATAAAACAATTCCAAACCTTGTCTTGACCTACAGAAATTTGGCTCCAGGCTGAACTGTATTTCTCTGTTTTACAAAGGCATTCTCACAGTAATGTCACTTTTTTTTATTTCACACAGTGACCCAAATGGATTTTTTTTGTTGTTGTCATTCTAAAGAGTTCTTGATTGATTAACTTGCTGCAGGCCTTATGAAAGACTAGTGACAGAATACTCTCAATAAAATCTATACACTCTTTAAAAATGGTTTCTTAAACATCAGCTGAAATGCATCCTAATCTGCTGGTGAACTTCACAGAGTAATAGAAATGACAGAAAAATGCCTACTAAGACATTCTGTGCATTCTCTGTGAATAGATGATACTTTCTTATGACATACTTCAGGATATTTAATTTAGAGACATTTTTGGTGGCTCTATTAAAATGGTATTATTTTAGCATACAGAACAGCAGTCTATCATCTTTGCTGTTTTAATGATAAAAGATAAATGTTTTCTTAGCTAATTGCAATAATAAAAGATTATGCTCCCTATTTTTTACTACTCTTTGGCTTAGAGAACCAGATCCACCAGCAAAAGAAATATTTCCAAAGCCTCTTTCAGCTACACCTGTGCAAAGTCATGTAGGGCACATAAGAACCACGGTGGGCATAAGTCATATGGGATCATCTTTATCATTGGTGATAAGGTGTAAAGTATGAATACTTTAGGCTGAATCTCAGCTCTTGGACTGAATGTTCAAGACTGATAGCTGCAGAGAATATCTTATTTGAGAATTTATGCCTAT
This sequence comes from Nothura maculosa, assembly GCA_032353885.1. Taxonomy (NCBI): domain Eukaryota; kingdom Metazoa; phylum Chordata; class Aves; order Tinamiformes; family Tinamidae; genus Nothura; species Nothura maculosa. Next base: position 2,640,749 of record JAUBOD010000386.1, read on the forward strand.
CATATTAAAATAACTGAGTTGCATCAATCTTCAACTGCTCTGCTTTGCTTAATCCCTCTAGTTCACTTCCGACTTCTCCCCCTTACATGATGATTTGGACTTAAGACTTAGTTAATGCTTATTAATGAAACTTGCTGACCTTTTTCCCCCTCCAGTCTTCTTATTCTCTTTTTTACTCTTTTGCAATAAAACTGTCACCATGCTAGCAAGGAGGTATATGTCTAGGAGGCAGCAAGAACTACTTCTCCCTTCTTCTTTCATGAAGTGGGCTATTGCACCTCCTTGAAAACAGTCTAGTTTGGCAGAGTAATGTGATTATCCAGAGCACAGCACAGACTTTACCATGTAATTTTTTCTGTCTGGGAAATCTCTGTGGGGCTCAGGAGAGCAAGAGCGGATCCTCTAGATCTGGAGCTATGCAGGCAGTGCCTCTCCATAGCACAGAAGTCATAACAAAAGAATGTTAACATTTATGAGTGACTATTGTTTGAGTTAAATTGGTGAGTAGGAAATCCTTCTCCCTGTTCCCTATTACATCATTTTTGTATGAAATTAGCAAAATACTGAAAAATGCTGCAGGAATTTGTTCCTTTATTATGTCTGAGCAGAATTAAATTCATCACCAAGGCTCTTCTTAGCTGTATTTCTAGTCATGAACACAAGAAGGCACTAAAACACTGTTGTTATTTATCCTTAAGTCTGAAGGCACATTTAGTTACTGATGTTTTTCTGGTATGACATAGTGCACAAGTAAATGTGAGCAAGAGATTAACAGCAGATAATATTCTGTGCTTCATAATTTTAATTCTCATTTTTATTTGTGTATCCATCACTCTATATGTTTCTGTGTTTGGGAGTGTGGGGTTTCCATGTAGTCTGATGTGAAAAGTCCAGTAGCAGATATATAACTGTATTAATACTTATCTGAAGCAACACACAAATATTTGGAAAATTCGGTCAAAAGGGGAGAAATAAATGTTACCATTAAATTAAGAGCAATTATCTAGTTCATAGAAAAGACACTGAATGAAAAACGCAATATTACAGAATTCCTTATATTATAAAGAAGTTTTAAAATTAAATGTACTGAATAAAGGGAAACCAAGAGAATAGGGATGTTTTGGCCTTGCTTACATTCATAGAATCACTTTGGATAACAACAAGATGAGAATCAGGCCTTGGGATATTAATTTCAGAGTAGGCATATCTTTAGTCAAAGTCCTATGGTATTACATTCTGCGTGAATCAAGAAGAGGCAGAGCAATATGAAAGCAAAGGAATAAATTCCCATCAGCTCAAAGTGATAAAAACAGTGATAGCACTTGATTACATTATGTACTTGCCTTACTCAGATGCTTGAGACTTAGAGGACAGAGAAGTAGTGATGACCACATTCTCCAAGTGCTGTCACTTAGAAGGGCAGATGTTGCCAGCAAAGTCACGTCAAAGCAACCTCATAAACCTGCAGAAAGTACCTCAGATATATAGAGGGCAAGCACAGAGAAAGAAGATATGAGAATAAAAAGCCTCTTTGTGGCTAGCTGACAAGCTGGTACTCAGGAAATATTTAGATGAAGTGAGTCTTCCTCCTTTTATTGCACTCTGTCCAGAGATGTAAAGGAACTTTGCCTGGCCTGAAAGTACTTGATCAAGGAGTTTGAGCATTTGTAGTTGGAGGAAAATACTCTAATCGTGTTGGATCCATATTCTTTCTGCATAGTTTCTTCAAAAAACAGTGACCAGCAGCATGAATTTGATGTGCAAAATGGCTCAAAGAAGTAGAAGCTCTTGCTAATATTTCTCAAGTTAACAAGCACTCATATGTATTTTTGCAGAGTTATTTATGAAAGTAGGGAGTTGGACCAGACAAACTCTACTAGTCCCTTCCAGCATAAATTGTTCTATAACTTTGTGATATATCTGTATTACAGGAATGTTGAAAGAGTTCTACTAGATCTGTAGATCCATTTTCTCTGGTCTCGTGCTAAAGCAGTTAAAAACGTGATCTTTGCAGAACAGACTGCTTTTCTAAAATATTCATGAATATGGTTGAGAGTTTAGGAAAGGAAATGTGGCATAAAAATGAACTCGGTGATAAAATGACACCACTTTTAGTTTTCATTTCAATTACAAGTTTGACAGTGTAACTTGCAAATTGGTGCTGGCAGCACAACTGATAGAACAAATGGGGTAAGGACAAAAGGCCAATGAGAAGAAAGGATAGAGCATTATGTTCCAGAACTACTGAAGCAACTGCACAATCAGAGACCAAATCAGATTAGGAATGAGGAATTACCATATTGGGTCAAGATTGTCCATATATACCTTTATTTTTTACCGAAGATTGACAACAACTGGAGTCCTAGAAGACAAATATATTCCTTCTCACTGTGGAAAAATCTGTCTTCCATGAGGTTTTATCCTAACCTATCACTCATCCTATCAATTCCTATCCTATCAATCCTATCCAATCAATCCTATCAGATTGACAGCAATATCAGTGACTAATCATTGATTTTAACAAGCAATATCAGGAGTTTCTTTCTCATAAACTTTTCTGTTAACATTTCTTTAATATGGGTAGCTTTGTTCTCTCTATACAGCTGCTCTCTCTCTTAAGAAATATATATATATTTATATACAGAAGAAGGAATATAACATGAAATTACTCATCTTGCAAGAGTGCTGTTTGCAACTTTGATAGATATCTTTTAGATATTGCATAAATTTTTATACTGTGTCTATAAATCTTGTCAATTAAACCAACTGAGTAATTATACCATAAAAGGAAAAATGGAGCAACATTGTGGAAAAAAGTAAAAATAAGTGACTTTCAACAACTACTAGCACAGGAGGTTCCACCTGCAGGTGAGGGGGAACTTCTTTACTGTGAGGGTGACAGAGCAGTGGAACAGGCTGCC
>JAUBOD010000386.1:2660638-2704716 GCA_032353885.1 Nothura maculosa
ATCACGGAGCACAAGGTTGGCCATTTGCTTTTGTTTACTTCAGTAATTTCAGTGTTTTGGAATCCACAAGATTGCTAGTCAGCCACACAGAGAAAGAAAAAGCTCTAAGAAGACCCCTGTATTATTATCAGTCATAGCCTTGATGTTCTAACAGGCTAAAACCAGTCCAGATTTTTCCGTTTCTTGCCAGCAATGAAAGCAATCCTCTACGTATTTAATGCTGGATAAATATCCTACACAGGGCTTTTCATGAAGAAGGGAGAACAGAAGTATACAATTTATTTATATTGATTTCATAATAGCAACACTGTATTTATTTGAAGCACTTCATTCACATTTAAAATTCTATCACCTCTTCAGTGCAACGTGCCATGTAGTGACTGTACAACTAGTTAAGATGAAAAATAACGTTTTACTCAGTGCAAGTGTCAGAAAAATTTACAAAGCTAGAATATAGCGCTCTCTGCGTTCCCACTTCTTCACCTCCGGGGCAGGTGAAGCAGCCTCAATAGCCTCAACCATCTCAATCAGACTGGCAGCTGTGGGGCTCTCCAGTGGCTCCCTGGCTGTGGACACCTGGGATCGGTGTCCCAAAGAACGTGGGCACTTCATACTGTGTGGATATAACCTTTCACATTTCAAACACAGGCTAATTCTCTTTGACTTCACATCATCACACCTCTCTTACTCACTAAGAGTATTTAGTCTTGTATTGGAGAACTGGGTGCTTTGTTAATGGTGGAAAAAGCAGAGCAAAAGAAGTCTAGATTACCAAGGCAAATGCCAAGTGCACAAGAGTGCCCAAGCACCACTCTCATGAGGAAAATCTTTGTTTTAAGCAAAGAAGATTTCATTTCACAAACTAGCCTTTCCCTGCAAAATATTAAGCTATGCTCTTATCTGTGCTAAAGAAAGGCCTGGGTCACCATTTGATAGTTTTTTGAAAAAAAAGATTAGGCTGCATAATTTTCTCGTAAACACTACAGTAAATTAGATGTCTATAACTGCACATTTAGCCAAAAAATGTAGTCAGATATTGATTCCAGTCAGAAGATTCTTGTAAACAAAGTCATTGAAGCTATGTGAAGTGTTCAGCTGAAGATGCTTGTATTGTAAAGTGATCCAGCTGAAACCTCCAAAGTTCTAAATTAGCAAGATAATTAAAACAAGAAGTAAATTTCAAGCAGACACTCATGACAAGGCAAAATGGTTATTAAAAAAATAAGACTTGGACTCACTTTTTATTACTGCATATACAGAGACAGTAAAACATCTTTCAATATGTTAATATTATTAGGCATGAATCATGTTTTTGTGACCAGTGTATTAACCAGTGATCGTGTCATGCCAATTACAACCAGTTTCTAAAACATCTTTCTGGAGGTTTTTTACTGTTTGCTTTGTAATTAAGGGCAAAGGACAAGACAGCCTTGTTACGTTTCTGTTACATTGCTAGAGGATAAGGATAACAAAAAACATTATTAAATCTAGCATTATGGCTTAGCATGCATGCAGTTTTGGATGTTTGCTCTCTCTGTTTACCAACATTAATCACTGTGCAAACATTTCCCTGTGTGCAGCTATTCAGATCCAGTTTTGCCCAAAGTGGCTGACCCCGTGCACATTTGTTGTCGCCAATTCAAAATTTGTTTCTTTCTGAGGTGTTCAAAGAGGACCAAGGCAGGACAGGTAAGGCAGAACCTGGTAGAAATTTTTAGGAAGTTCCCTAGCATGGGGAGGCTCCAGATGATTCCCAGACATAGCTGAGAGCTGGGGATGTAGTTCGCATGTGGCCACAGCATTTTGGAGTCTAAGAGAATTTGTTAGTGTGGATGTGGGCAGATCGTGTCAGATGGCCTTAGATCCAGAGAAAAGATCTAAGTGCTATAAACCTATTATGGAACGTGAGAAAGAAGGGTGAAGCCATAGAAAAAGTCCTAAGATAGCATAAAATAGCAGTGTGCTAGCCTGGGAAAATGGATTTTGTGTCTTCCATACTCCTGTCGCTATGTGATGTCAAGCCTGCCTCTGAAATGTTTTAGGCTTGCCTCATTTCTTCGCTGTCACATTCAAGGCTGGTATCATGTGCTGAGCTGTCAAAAATGCAATTGCACACAGAAGGATGTTTGCCCTTGAGCATGTAAAGTACCATATAATGCTAAGTAGGATGAAAAATGGGTTCTTGTAATCTCTATCTGGGGACTCAAAGTAGTGAAAAGTGATGTCCCTCTTTAGTGTTCTTATTTGATGCCTTCAGTGCAGATCTGAAAAATGGATATATACTTCTGAGAATAAATACTTAAAAAGTTCAATGAAGAATATAAAAAAAAATTTCTTTAAATATGAATAATGAGGAAAAAAGTGTAGAAAAAATAGAAGAAATCCTAATCATAATGTTTACTGTCCTTTTAGGCAACAATCCTCTTTCAAATTGTTGAAGTGGCAGAGTTCAAAGAGAAATATAAGACTGAGATTATGCAAATAAAACTATATTTGAGCTTACTCAAATTGGTATAATAATATGAACCTCAGTTATAACATTTCTCAACTTCTGAATACTTGTCTCTATAGTCTTAATACAATTTATCTGTGCAGGTACATACTACCAAAGGGGCTCCTTTTGTTTATATTGTAAAACTCTAAAGCCAAACAAAATCACATTTCAAAAACAGACATTCTTTTATGAAAGACAGAGAATGTTAGCTTTATCATATTGCCAGGACTATAATATTATAAAATGCTTTCTTCTTTCTTCACTTAAAAGGCTGCTCAATACTTTCTTTAACGTTCACAGAAAGTTTAAATATCTTAATGAGCAGACACAAATTCAAAAAAGACAAAAGTTTGTCTTACTATACACAACACTACGCAGCATTGACCATGGTACATAAAGGCACATACCTCATTCTGTCCAGGGTCAAAACTGGAGGCATCAGCTGTAGCTGACCAAATGACCAGACTGAGCCCAAATGGAGGTCCAGGAAAGAGGAAAGAAAATGTAAATTGTGTAATAAAGGTGGGAGGAAGGTTGCACAAGTAAATTTAGTTGTTTGTGTTCAGCCTGTGGCTTGTGTATCAGCCTGATGTTGACAGATCTTTGGTCCTTTGACAGCATGTGACTGTTCTACTTATGGTGTACAGGGGTCTTTATGGTTCTCCCTCCTTTCTGATTTATAGAATCAAAAGGCCTTTTTCGTTATAGATTAAAAAATTAAGTTTGCCGAAAGATACAGATGTTTCTTTCTTTGCAAATAATAAAGTCAATCCTTCCGTCACTGTTTAGCTTAAAGCAATTATTGAGAGGATATTTAAGTGTTCTCCCACTAGATTCAGATAGTTATATCAAATTGTTCAAAATATTTGTGGATGACTAGACTCTCCTTTGAACCTTCCCATGGTTATAACCACTACACAGTAAAAGACTGTTACTGCAGTTATTGCCACTGACCCTCTGTTCATTCTCAAATTCCTCCTCATTGCCTCAATAAATCAGGACCAATAGCAATTATTCCTGTGTATTACACTGCAACCACTATGCTTTTCGCTTCAGATACTTTCAACATGAGAGATACTTTCATATTGAATGCTCACATGCTAAACTGTTCAGACTGAGATAAATTGTGAATAATGATGAAAAACTCTCTTTCTGTGCTGGCTATATGGGATAGTTTTTAACCTCTTCTGAGAGCAAGAAACATTGGTTACCATTTGACTACTTAAATTAGGTCTTCCACAGAATACTCAAAATTAAATGCATTACTGTTCTATCATTATCTTTTCTATTAGCTGCTAACACAAGAGTAACATGACTATTTTGAATAACAACTCACTTCCTTCTTTGTTCATCCAGGTTCTTGAAAACTTAAAGTCATATTTATTTTTCAGGGCAGCTCAGCCTACTTGTAACTTGCCTAATGGAAGAAGTGTGACCCAATCACAGAAAGAAAAGCAGGTAGAACACAGATATTTTTATCCCTGTGGTAGAAAGTGGTCATCGTGAAACAGAGAATGGAAACCCTTGATCTTGCTTCAACACCTTTTTAGAACTGCTAAACCACAGGCTGTGTGAAAGGTAATGGAAATGTCTCTTTTCAGCAGAGGAGAATAAATGAGTATGATAGCTGTACAGTGTTTGGGTGCCTAAGAGTTTCTTCCTCCCCCTCTTTTTTTTCTTTTTTTTTTTTTGTGCAGTACTAGCTTTTCATAGTAGCCTTAAGTGTTGCACAGTATTTTCAGCCTGAATAATTTACCTTTTTTTTTTTTTAAGTCAATCTAGCACTAATTGAACATGGACATTGTCAAGTGGCAATTTATCCTAACGAGTTCTTTTGTTTTATTCGCTAGAAAATTATTGTCCTGATATTCTCAATTATGGTAACTGAGAGAAAAATAACTGCAGCAAATACTATTCTGTGGCCTACAAAGAATATAAAGACAGACATGCTAACATGAGAAGTTGATCCGGCTGGTTATTCTTTCTTTTTCCTGCAGATATAAAATGTTCCTTCCTTCCCTCCTTCCCTCCTCCCCTTCTTTATTTTGGGGTTATCCTGAAGGTCAAGACTAGAAATTCCAAGGTCAAGACTAGAAATTCTGGTATACTGAGAGCCCCTGTCAAAATCTACCACCACAGATGGTTTGCTTTGCTCCTCAACCTACACTAGCCTCTTTCTGTGCTCTGCTTCTCCATATTTTTTTTTTCTTTTTTATCTGGAAATACAGCAAACAGCCTCCATTTGCATTTTCCTCAGAACAGACTGCCTCTCAGATAGTCTATATTTCCACAGAATCACTAAAAAGTCAGAAGAAAAAGTGGGGAAAAGGAGGCAGAGTGAGTCTTAGAGAAGATGAAGGGAACTATTTATTTGGAACAATAGGAGACATACTAGATGGGTAGGCCATGGTGGATCAGAGCTGGGGGTGCCCCTGGAAGAAATAAGTCCCACATATTAGAAATGCCACATGTACACCTAACTTTCAATGCTGCTTAATCATACATTCTTACTGAAAATTGGGATTGCACATACCAAAATAGAGCAGTGCTTTCTGATTGTTTAACCCTACTGTTCTCAAGTATTTATGAGATCCTTTCTCCTTTCTGCTTCACCCCAGTTTCTAGACCCAGTCATTTGCCCAGCAGTGTGTACTTGTATGAACTCTTACATGACCAAATTCAGCAACTCTTGGGGTTACATCTCTTAACTCTCTGAATATGTGCCTTCTTTTTTGAATGTTTCTGCAGTTATGGACCAAGCCCTTTCTTTTCCAACTTGGAGGCAGTGCCAGTGTTTTCTGCTGTGCTTTCAAACACTTATACAGGCTATGGACGAAGTCTTATATTTCCAGATTGAGTTTATATAAAATAGAGAGTTAATCCTAATCCTATTTAACTCTGGATAGAAAAATGTTCATATCTGAACCATCTTTATGTATCTGAAAGACATATATTTAGTAGTCTTGTTCTTCCAGTCTGAAATCCAATTCAAATTCCTGCTGAACTGTATGGGACTTGTATTAAACCCTGAGGAGGATATGAAAGAAAAGAACAGATCAAATATAAATGGGATCTGCTTGAAGATGTGTGAGATAATCACATTGATGAACACAGAGAACGACATCTGAGAGAATAAAATGAAAAGCTTTCCATTTCACCTTTTGTGAAGCCTACAAAAATATTTTCTGTTTCCAGTTCAGAGCAGATAAGTCTACCAAGGACCAGATCTGGCTGGGAAGGGACAGTGGCAGACCCTGCACCAAATATGTGACCAATTATATGAGCATGGTACTTTACTAGGTAGAAGTTAGCTATGTCAGGGCTGTATTGTTCTTCTACATGGAAATATGTATTAATTCTGTTTGGCTACCAATATGTTATATATGTGCAAACAGCTGTCTTTCCCCTGCAAATGTGTTGCAAATGATGGGACTATGCAACATCTTTTAACTGAAGACCTGAAATGCTTCCAAAAATTATTACTTTGCTTTATGAACAAATAAGAGAAAACAGTGAGTTGTTCAGCACCACTCCATAAGGCAAAGCAAGAAATTAGGAACAGAATCCCTCTCCCTTTCTCTTAAATAGATGACACCATCATTTGCATTGGTGTGTAATAATAGCATTGCAGAAGGGTAGTTGCCTTGTAATTGCATAGCTAATTTGCGTAGCTAAAAAGGAAGATATCACAATAAGAGGAGCAAACAGTTCATTTTTTTGTAACAATATACATGTATATTATTTTTAACAGACATTTCTTTATTATTTTCCTGTACCTGGTATCTAAGCTTTCAGTCTACTCACATAAAAGAAAATATAAATTCCAGAGACAGACAATAAATAACTGTGTGAAAAGTACTACTAATCTTCCTAATGAAGAGTTACCCTCATAAGAAAATTAAAACAGCTGGCTCTGTTCTGCCTGTAAATGAGCAGATTAATTTAGAATTCAGTCTGTTTTCATTACGATGACACGTGGAGCCTTAATTGGCAAGAAAAAGGTAAAGGAAGAACATTGAAGCCATGAGAAACAAGGTGGATAGACTACTTCAGAGGTTAGCTACTCTCATCAACACAAACCCACTCCACTGGAATACATACTCTTTTGCAACTAAAGCAGAGTAACAGAATAAATTAATCCTAAGTGTATATAAATTTTATCCAGCATCTGCTCTTCTTCTAAAGTATATCTTGAAGAGATCTGTCCCATCTATTTCTCAAGTAAGAAGTGATTTACACTATAGTCCTTCTGTGGAATTGGAAACACAGGTCTGGATGTGTAACTTGAATCTTGGTTGCACCTAAGAAAGACAGACTCCCTACAATGTGCTGGTTTCTATGGAGAGAAAATCCCTGGCCATATATGCTGGAAGGCAGTCACAGTGGAACCTTAGAATCTGCTCTTCAAAGCAGTTAAAGCATGAAACTCAATAATTTCCACTTAAGAGACTAGACCACAATCTAGCAGACATCACTGGAAGAAAAGTTTTTATCATCTCTATTGCCCTTATTGGGGATATGATATTTTATTTAGAAGCATCTACAAAAATATGCTCTTGAATGATATATAATTCTTTATATCAGTAGTTATGTTTTCTACATGTAGAATAAGACATGCACTTCCAGAGTGAACAGTATTATTTAGCTTATGAAAAATGGCAGTGTAAGAACAAACATAGTCTTCCCAAGACAGATAACACTATGTTATTTCCAAAGTAGCTTCACCGCACTTCTCCAGTGGGCAGGATGAGCACAGTCCATCTGGAGGAACAAGACATCAAAGTCTCTCCCTCGGACCTCTAGACATTCAAGCCGTTGCAGATACACTTCCCCAGGCTTAATGAGCAGTCACTCACATAGTCCTGAGGGCATCCCCACACTTCTGTGGGGTGGGGCTCACTGGGTTCGGGGATAATTTTAATGCTGAAGCTGTGGGGCCTCAGCAAGTTCAGCAGACATTTGCTCTTCCCACACGTGAGCTGCCTGTAAATGGAGGCTCCTTGGTCTTTACCTGAGCTGCCCTGCAGGCACCTTCTGACTAGCACCTCTCTGACCCTGACCCATCAGCTTTCCTTTCTAGCTACCTCAGTTTCAAAGCACTACTAAATAGTTTAGGAAAGCCACAAATACTTGAGCTTTATTTCTGCATTGCATGGGCAGAGATGTAAGTATACACAGAAAGCTAGGCATTACAATGCATATTACTCTTGCAAGAGGAAAGATAGAAATGTAGACTCAGGATAGTGCAGAAAGAATTTGGGTGCTGTCATTTCAATATATAATAATTCTGGCAGAAAAAATATGTAGCTTCCCAAATGGTCGAGAGACTATTCTCTTCAAGAGTTTCTGAATTTTCACTTGTAAGACATCTTGATATATAGCATTTTACTCATTATTGAGACAGTCTAACAGCATGCATCTAATCCCCGTGTCATTAAAAACTAGAGTGAGTTCATTTGCTGTCTTTCCTGGGAGGAAAACACAATAAACTATACTTGGTTAATGTAGAAATGAGACTATCTTATAAGATTCATTATGTCCTCACAAGAAAACACATAAATTTTAGATAATAGACACAAAGCAATTGGGACAAATAGAAGGAGAAGAGAGGCCAGATTAGACTCTTTTGTATAGTTGGAGTGTGACTGAGGCTTGCACTTGAATCCAGGGACTGAGAAACACTTCTAGTTCAATAGCATATCTGAGTATTTCCAGAAAGGTCAAAAACTTGCCCTTGAAAAAAAACAGAAATGGACTCACAGGTTTAATAAGTAATTACAATTAGGTGAAAAAGGAACCCAAATAAATTGTTTTATTTCTGCACTCTGTGATAAGCAAACTTAGAATAATCAGTGCTGAGTTATAAACTACTAAACAGCATAAAAAATCTTTATTGGCAGGTGACATTCTTTATAAAACATTAGACTATTTTGGGGCGACAAATATAGTAGCTAAAATGGTTATAGACTTCTGCTCCCAGAATGTGAACACTTTATTATATACTCAGCCATAAGTCTCAATCACTCAGAGAAAAATGATGCCTGAGCTGCAGGGCACACCGGACAAACTCTATTGCTTTTTCTATACAAGTGATTAAAGTGATTGTTTATTACAGCGAAAAACAATTAGAAAAGCCAATTCCTAATACTGAGTAATGGTACCATAAGCCAATGAAATACCTATTAAAAACTGAAAAGCTGCTGTGTTGACTCATAGTTTTCCAGAGTTTATGTGTGGAAGAAGAGGAAGAAAAAGTGAAATTAGGTAAGAGAATTGATCACAATAACCTTGATGTCTCTAAGTAGAAGACTGTCTTGGGCTTGTGGTAAATTGATTAGCAGAACTCGTTTTTGTGATTAGCAAGTAATCATAGAGACGAAAGGTTTCTGGCAAATGCCACTGGACGGTTGATGTGTTTTTAATAACCACATTTGGAAGAAGATTTAAGGATTGAATTGGTGATTGAGAGTAAATTGCCTAGACATGCTTTCATAGCATGCTTTTGGTTACAAAACACCTTTTCTCATGAGGAAAAGCAATAATACAATTGTCTGCTAGCTAGGTGAACAGGTAAGTGGATTTTTTCAGGAAAAATAAAAGTGGATAAAATGGAGTAGTTACTAAACATTTGTTCTGTTTGTAGACTGTAACAGGTGCCAGGACAAGAAAGCCCTTGGATTTTAAAATATCAGTGACTTATAATCTTTTTGTGATATGTAATGTGTAGTCCTCCTTGCGGCGAATCTTCCTCCCCAGGGCTTGAAGGGCCTCTGTAAGAAAGCTACATGATTGTGGCTCTTGCAACAACAGATTAGAGATGATACCTGTGGGCAGTGAAGAGGGCTCACTGTCTTTTACTTGGCATGACAATAGCCATGTTCATGTGCTTCCAAACGGCTTAAAGCTGACTTGGAGCACGCTTATTCCTGTCTGCAAGACAGATTTTTATAAGGAGTGAGAAGGAAAACCCTAGACTGTGAGGAAAGCAGAATGGAGACAGCAAGGAAAAGCTGTGCTCTTCTATGTGCCCTTTGTCCCTTTGACAGGACATGGGTCAAGAGGGGATGTTAGAAGCCTTTGTTGAGCAAGGTGCATACTCTCTTGGTACAGTCTCTTTCTTGTTTGTTCACTCTCAATGGTTTCAGCATCCAGACTTGATGTGTTAAAGTTGCTGGTAGGAAGCTGCATCAATTATTGATGTGGTAGAGCATCACATCAATAGCTAAGAGGTGAAGGTCTACAAGTTTAGCCCCTTTTGTCATCCCATTCAACACAGAAGCTTGTGTCTGGCTTGTTTCTTGCAGATTGCAATGGTGTAGTAGCACCTTCCGACATATGTGGCTTCTCTAGAACTGCTCTAGAAAAATGGATTCTGTGTAGGGCAAGTGCTGCCAGCTCTGCTGATGACTCTGCTTGCTCATTTGTGTTTGTCATGCATACTCTATCAGGCTGCAGGTTTTTATATTCTGTGGTGTGGGCAGTTATGGAAATATGGATTACATTTCCAATTTTTAAGACAACAACATCTGATGCTAAACATGAAGGGATTTTATGTAAGACTCTTACTAAAATATGGTGGATCAATGTGAAAAGAATACAATTGCAGTGTTTAGTTCCCCCTCATGGGAACTATGAGAGTGGGAGAAGTCATGGACTTTTCAGAAATAATTTCAGGGCTATTCTCAAAGTGCCTGCTTGCATTCAGTAGATTCAGGGATTTCAGGAGGCTGTTACAAGCTCTTCCCACTTCACTAGGCATGAAAATTTTCTTTGTAGTTCTCCCTAACACCTTATCTTTAAGTCTACCCATTTTATGAGGCATGAACTTTTTTTTTGATGCTCTCCCTAACACCTTATCTTTCGGTATGTGTTTGGCTGAGAGTACTGTAAAAAAACCCACATTTCTGCTTTAGATTTTGACTATTTAAGCCACTGCCTTCCTTCCAGATGCTTGTATTGCTTTATTCAGTCTTCAGCAAATATGCAACAAGTGGATGACAAATAAAAATACTTAAAAGAAGCTCATTAAATCTGCACTCTGTCTTTCAGGAGGCGATGTGTGAGCTAGCATTCCTCAGCAGCAGTGTGCACTGATTCTGTAACTACTTAGCAGTGGATGGAGGTAAATGAAAGAAGGTTCTTGAGATTTCTGAAATATAATGCATTTCTTCAAAGACACTGTATCTATTTATTTTACTTGAAAGCATTCCTTCTTCAGCTTCCACTGAACAACAAAGATTCTACTCTCCCTCCAAAAAAAAGTGAAAAAGCAACTTTTCTTACACATTTCCTTATTTTAGCTTGTTTGTGCTATATGGCTTTCTGCTTTTTTCATACCACTGAATAGATATCTTTTCTTCTTCATTGAGGTCCATTATGATAAAATAAATGCTTGGAAGAGTGAAAAAACGGGAAGATATCTTCTACTTGATAGCCTCATTTGATAGCTCTGTGATGCAAACACCTGCAGTGATTTGTTAGATATATGGGCAGAGGCGAGAAACTTTAAGAAGTGGAGACATGTGATCCTGCAAGTCTTAGTGCTCTTACAAAACTTCCTAGTACTGATTCCGGTTCTTGCTGAGAACAATGGGAGATTTTTGTAGGTTTCAATTGTGTTTGCATCAGGAATATTTCTTTCTAGCTTCCTATCACATTTTCCTACCTATTATCAGAATCTTAATAAAAGTTCTTCTAAGTTAATTAATTTCTCTCTCAATTCGCAGCCACTCCTGGTCAGACTGTCTTAAGAGGAGGAATGAGTAGATAAAATATAAATTATTATTTTGGACACGACATATAGACCCTAACAAAACAAAGAAAATAACCATATGAATAAAAAAAGGACCAAATAATAAAAAAATGAAGAGGTGAACTGTTCTTAATGAGTTATTTAAGGCTTCTTCACAAGCCAAATAAACCTTTCTATGTGTTAACATTGGTATGTAATTCACACTAAACATGCCTTAGCAAAGCTCTTCTTATAGAGCTTCATATATTAATTTATATGTTACAAAATAATTATTAGAGAAAAATGATAAGTCAAAATTTATATATTTATTTCCTTATTTATATAGATAGAAATACATATGGCAAAGTCTCAAGCCATGTACACCAAAGTATTTCTCAGCTTGCCTGATTCTTCTTTGTTACAAGCACACACACTAATATTACAGAGGTGTGCACAGAGAAGACAATAATGCAAGAACAGAGAGCTAGAGCTAGTGACAAAAGTCCTCTGAGGAACACCTAATGGCTAGTCCTTGTATGGAATGGCTCCGGAGCAGGGGCTCGTGCTGAGGGAAGTTATCTAGGACGAGCTAAACCAGTGGCCCAAGGCTGCATAGTGAGGTGCAGGTACTAGAGCAGGCAGAGCGAGGCACCCCCTGCCCCAGGCAGCGCTGAGGCAGCGCAGGAGGCGCCAACAGGGAAGGCCGCACAAGCCCTGCGCCTGCAAGAGCTGCTTGTGGGGAGCGTGGCGAGCAGGACAGGTTCCCTGGGGCACCCACCATGGCAACTGCTCATCGGAGGGCTGTGTCAGCACCCACTAAAAAGGAGAAAGATACTCAGACTGAACAACTGGCAGAGCATGCAGTCATCCAGGTGTCAGGCTGCAAGGAGTGCCAAAGTGTGATACTGCCTTTGGACAGCTGTGGGGAGAGCAACTGGGTGAGGTGAGAGCAGGTGGAAGATCTGCTCCACATCTGCAGTGTTCTGCAGGACCCTCCTGGACTGTCATTTTCTAGCTATGTGATTGTCCTAGCAGACACCAGGATGATTGAAGTCCCCCATAAGGAACAGCAATGGCAATCCTGAGGCTTATTGCAGCTGCCTGTAGAAGGCGTCATCCACTTCTTCCTGATCTGGAGACCTGCAGTAAAAAACCCATGGCAGCATCACACTGGTTGGCCTGCCCTTTAATCCTCGCTTACTAGGTATCCCTGCTGCAGCGCAGAGTTGAACTGGATAGTCTCTAGAGGTCTCTTCCAACTTCAACAATTCTGTGATTCTGTAGTCAGTGTCTGTGAATAAGGGCAAGCAAAGCTTTTCTGGCTCTTGTTTTAATAAGCATTAAAAATACAGAACCAAATTGAATTCTCCATAAAAGCTATCTTCTATTTCACAATCCTGCTTAAAATTTTTTTTATTTTTCACTAATGTCTTATGATAAATGACCTTGAATAATTATCATGAAACCATAGTCATTGTGCCTTTGCTTAGTTAATAAAGATGATGACGTTACATTTGTGCTACACTGTCTTGTGGTACCATTGTGCTTGTCATCTGCAGAATATTCTTTCTCGAAACTGAGAACTTACAGGCTTCTTCTTTTTCCATATGCAACACTGCAAAGCTAAAGAGAACTACAAGCTTTAAATTTGACAAGGTCATGAGATTCACACTATTTTTGATTTTTTTCCCCTGCATTTCTTGTTAAACATTTTTTTCAGTTCTAATGACACAAATCATTAGTAATATTCTCTAGCTAAGTGTGATCAGAGCTCAGATGTATCTTTTCTATGTTCCTAAGTAACAGAAATACTTAAGTAATCTATCATCTGGCATTTAGGATTTAAAGGGAGCAGTTACCCTTCTGCAAACTGCAGCAGGATTTGACTATAAATCAATAACTCTTGACTGCCCTTTCTTGCTTTCACTAATATTTCATTATTTTACAGAATCTCGCATCAGACATATGCAAGAGATGTGTGATAAATCAGCCAGTGGCTTAGAGCTAGAGTAATGGTAATGCAGGGAATTCCTGGAATATTAGTTGGTTCTTACTAATAGATTGCATTGCTCTCAGACAAAGAACTCAGAATCTCAAAGGTTTTCAGAAAATATTCTTTGCGCTTTTTCCTTGCTCAAATCCACTGGAATATTGAGATTTATATCCATGAAAGACATACAAAAAATACTGAGTATAGTAACTCTGACATTGCAGGTCTTTTTTATTTCATTTTATTTTTGCAACCCTTCATTGTGCTTCCTATATAGCATCCTATAAGCTAAATATTTTTGCCAGAAAGAGGCTCTGTGTAAGTCATTTGTCAAACCTTTGAGACTGTAGTTAAAAAAAAATAGATATAAGCAGAACACATTTAGAAACTATAAATTGTTCATAATGGCAAAATCCTTCCCCTTTGGAGAGTATGAGTTGGACAGAAAGGGGAAAAATGTGTTTTGAAAGAGTCTTCCTTACATTTAAATAATTTTTCCTCTGGAAGTCAGATTCCATACAGGCTCATTTTCAAGAACAATATTGCAGTAATCTTAGCAAACCTGAACGAAACCAAGCAGTCTCCTTTTAAGACTTCCACAGTATATACTGATCAAAATACAGGCCATTATAATGTGCCTTGGCCATTGCTCTGGCCTGCATCCCACTCAGCCAGTTTTCTTTTTGATTTTTATTGTTACTTTTTACTGAAACTCTTATCAATTCTCCTATGAATTCTCTCCTCTGGAAGGCTTCTCCTAATTAAAGTAGTCCATTATCTAATGAACTTCAACATCTGACATAAGACTATTGAACTTGTATATTCAATTGGTATAGCAGCATGTATTTGATGAGATTTTTATAGTTATCTAAGTGACCTGAATATCACTGTTTTCAAGATTTCTGAGAAAGTAAAAGTGCCTTGGGATATTCACTTTTACAACAGAAAATAAAAGGTACCTCAAAGTGAAGAAAACAGTCAAACAAACAAACAGAAACACTCATTTTTTGAAAGCCACCTTAAATTATCTAAGGAAAGATTTTGTACAATGTTGTCATAATTAGTATTCATTCTGATTTACACAGTTATGTAAGCGCAACAACTGTTTTCAGCTCTTTCCTAGACATTCACCAGTATGGTGCTAATGAATTTATTCACAGAAAACCCTGGAAGACTCTTAGTCTTTATCTTGCATGTACAGACAAGAAAGGGACTGAGCAGTTGTTTTGCTCAAGGGTCTCATAGGAAGTCTGTGACAAAAGCTCGGCAAGTGTATGCCCCTGAAGCTGCAGTGCAATATCTTAACCATAGGCTGATATTTTCTCTCTACCATGTTATAAAAGGACACTTTTTAATTAACCTTTTACAAAAAGTTTTGAGTGTAGGAAATTTCATAAGAATCATAAGGAAGTTTCTCATCGGTGAAGGAACAGACTTTAATGGAATCTCACAGTGATAGATTATAGGTGGTTCATTTCCTAGCACATAGCCAATTTTTTGTTATTGCTCTCTTGGGTTTCTATTGTGTTTGAAACCCTGAAAAACAGTCTAAAAAGCAGATTGGCTAGGGAAAAGAAAGCCCTCAGCAGGAGGTGAAAACCTGGTGAGAACTTAATTGAAATCAATAGAGAATTAAGTGAAGGCAAAGATTATAGTAAAAAAAAAATATTTCAGTCTGATAAAAAAACAAGAGAGAAATGCTGTCTTTTGTGATGGCATTCCCTCTCATCCTGATGTTAGCTGTGAAACCTGAGCCTAAGATGTTTTCTCCGCAGATTTTAGGTCTTTCAGCTCTAGCAGAACACTAATTGATAGCGTTGTGTTCATACAAATGCAAACACATAGGGGCTGCCTCCATATGGACACATCATTCATCTCACAGGATTTTTTTTCTTTTTTTTTTGTAACAGAGGTAATCTTGTGTCTGAACCATCACAGGTTAAGCTCATTTCCACAGTAGCCTTTTTTCCTGATTAATAATGACTGTGTACCTACTTGACATATGCAGTGCTGTACTAAATCCAGTCAAGCAATGAAAAATAGGTCATAACAACTGCAAAGTTACTGTGTTCTGTTGGGTTCTTAACCATCCCTATTGCTGCCTTCTAAATTATTTGAAATTCATTTGCATGAAATGTGTTCATTCCCCATATTCCTTGTGCCAGACAGATATTACATACTGTGTTGCCGTCTCAGAAATTTCTTCACGGATAGTGAAGAATAGTCTATATCCCTGCAGGTATTCAGGATGCTTATGAGGACAGGAAGCACTGTGTTCCTCTGGTCACTTTGTGCTGTACTTGTCAAGGTAGTAATGATGAATAAGAAACTCTCACTCATGGACGCATACATAGAGAGGTTAAGGAATGAAGAAATTTTCTATATTTAAGTTATCTTTTGAATAGCTAGGTGAAGAGAAAAGAAGAGGAAGGTATTGGACGCATAACTTGACTTCCAGGTACTCATATTGCTGGGACCGCAAACAAAAATAAACACGATAAGCAGACCCTATTTTGTACATGTAAACACAGCATGAGTGTGAAGTATGTGCACTTTAGGACTGTTTTTGCTGGATGCACCACCATGATACAGCCTTTCATCTTGAGCAAAGGCTTCATGTCCCTGGAGAGCATAAACTCAAACTGTGAACTCAATGTGTAGATGACCTACAGGCAGTTAGAGGGCACAGTAGTGTGCACGAAAACAGTTTGGGAAACTTTGTTGAGCTAGCTATTAGATCTAGTCTAGATGTGTCAGTATTTTCTAGTGACAAACTGGGCTTTTGGCAATCATTCATAGTAGGCAGAATATAGAGGTTGTTTTCCTTCTCTAAATCCTGTTACCTGCCACAGCATGATAACACCAGTAAAAAGTAGGGTTGCTCTTAGAGGCATGTGCTACAGGCTATAGTGTACTCAGCATTTCTGTTGGTAGTGCTGACCACCAATGCATTTTTGTGGGGACAGAACCACTCAGGAGAAGCACAGGAATAAGAAATCCCTCTTAGCTGTACAACATTTCTTTAATTTAGAAGGACTATATCACAGAGTTGTAGCGGAGGCATAAGGTAAAGACTGCACCTTGAATGTCATGGTTTATTTTAAAAAGAAAATAATGGAAAGCCAGATCACTGATACATTCATGGAGAAGTTTAACAGGATTTCAGCAAAACAGTTTTACTAATTCATAATGAATCTGCAGACTGGGAAAACTCATCAAAGCTTTTCATGGGACTGGGAGTAGTGACAGAAAAGATCACAGCACTTTTAAGCTGAAGGTTGGGTGACGTGAGTTCAGGCATGGAGAGAACAAAAAGAGCTCATAAAATGCTTCGAATTGTCTCTCCCCTGCTGTCATGCATAGTTAGGATCTTAAGCCAAAGGACAGTAAATACTTCCATTAACTCAAGTATATTGAAATTTTATACTAACTCAGTGAGGATGGGACAAGAAGATGTTTGGAAGTGGTGTTTACTTATTTAGAAACCAAGTCTAAAAATTGCAGTTTTATGTTCTCGGCTTAGATTTGCAGGTGAACATAATTTTAGATGATATTAATAGAAATATCTAAAAAGAAAATAAATTATTATTAAATTTGTTTGTCAGAGATTTACCACATATTGTCTTTAAGAGTCAGTTTTTGGTATTACCTCTTGGGCAAAACTCCCAGAAATGCTAATGAATGTTTTTGGTGGTGAAGTCACTATATTATTAGCATATGAAATAGCTTTTCCATGGATAAAACCAGGCATAATTTCAGTGGAACAGCCATAAGGAGCATCATATTTCTTGCATAATCTTGGCTAATAGTACTGAGCAGTCAAACTCAATAGAAATAAGAGCTAGAAAATCATCAGTGCCCAAATTAGGCCCCCTTGGCACATACCTTGCTTTATAAATGTTTAGCATTAAATATTTATGAAATGACATAAGGAAAGCCTGTTGCTTTTAATGACTTGCTTCAGCAAGCTAACATTATCTGGCCCTAGCATTTAGTGTACATGAAGCTAATCTATACTAAAATAAACACATTCTATATATGTATAGATGTATACAAAGATTTCAAAATGGAAATATAGAAACCATGATGAGTGAACAAGCATGTGTTCTTCCCCCCTTTCCCCTCCTCTCTACCTCTTCACTCTTTTTTTTTCTCCTTGTAAGCTGAAATGCAAGTTTCAGCTGGTGGCCATTCTCGTGGCAAGAATCCGAAATCTTGTAACTGCACTCGTCTTTAATCAAAATCTGGATGAAGTATTTTCTCAGTCACCGGTCACATTTCTACAGCTCCAAAAGAGCCCAGATTCAGTCACATAACTGCAGGATTACAAGAGAAAAAGATCAGTCTGACTTTCTTCACCTTCATCACCTCTTTCCAGTGATGTTTTTGTGTCATTTACAGCCTACAGAGGTAAATCTTTAAAAGAAAAATAAAAGTAGAAATAAAGGAATCCCTGAGTGAAAGAATTCTACTAGATAGGCATTTAAGAAAATTTCCAAATGCTATAAGGAATGTCATGAGAATGCTTTATGTCTATCTATTTAAAAGATAAGGATATAAGGGCATCCTTCTGACTAATCCCCACCACAAACAGAAAAATTAGTTTTTCATAGATGATGTTTTATTAAAATCTTATATTTTTAGGAAAAAAAATATTTAGTGTTAAAACATCATTGGAAATAGCAGTGGTACATATCTTCTTTACTGAAGGACTTGCACTTTCAGAATTTTGCATGATGTTCTTAGTACAGCATGAAATCTGAAATGGAATAAATCAGCCTATCTTCTATCCCTGAGACATCTCATCATCTTTATTGAAGTTGGAGCTGGATGAATGAATGAATGAAATTTGCATTTATATGGCACCTTTCATCTGAACAGGACGGGAAGTTAGAAAAAAATAAAAGAAAATCTCTTTTCACATTAAAAATAGCTTTACTAAGCATTATGGTGATTTATATTTACTATTTATTATTCCTGGAGGAGAAATCAAAGAATTCAGCTGAAAGAAAGTGACTCAGAGAACAGGAAGCTTTATATTTTTATTCAGGAGGAGACAATAGTCTGTTAGCTGTGAAGTAATTGTCCCTTCTGTCAGCAGGTTTATACAACTAATGCAAATGGGACATTTCCTCAGATGATGTGTTGACTGGCAGTGCTTATTAATTATCTAAAATTGAAATTCATTTGTTTTTCATAAGTTATGAAAAGAAAAGCAAGTATCAGAAGGATTTGGATGGAAGAGGTTCAGAGGAAGCTCAGTCCTCCTCTAGAGAGATTCACAGATTTTTGAGTTGTAGTGATCTGTTTAATGAGCCTTGCCATCTGTGTCCTGGAAGTACAAAGATTTTTTTTTAAAAAATCTACATTTTTACTCTATTTGAAACTCTGTCCTCTGCTGGAAATGACCTACCTAATAATGAAGATCATAACACATCGATAACTGCATATGATATAAAACAGTAGGCATTAAAATTAAATGTTTTGTAATGTTAGCTACCTAAGAGTACTATCCAAATTGGCAAAGAAGTTATCTAAACTTTAATTATTAATATATGAGAATAAGGGAAAATGAGAACGACTGGCAAAAAAGCTAGTGTCACCCAAATTATTTAAAAAATAAATAGACAAATCTGGTGAGGTCAGACTGTTCACTCATACACTGATCCCATGTAGCCAACTAAAAAGTACCTATAGTAGAAGAAAGCTCTGAGGACATAGGCAAGGGCAAGTGATAAGAAGTTGAGGATTAATGCAGCGTATGACTCCTCAACTGCTCAACAGTTGTTGACTTTTTATCAACACAAATGGCACCAGAGGTTGACCCTTGTTTTAGGTGAGCAGCTGTATCTGTTGAGTGGATCAACTATAGTAAATCTTTCTTCCCAAGTTTATCAGAAGAACATGAATGTCTGCCTGAGTTAGCCACATCAGCAGGAGGCAAGTGTATGTGGAACTCAGCCCAATATGAAGTATAAAATATGAACAACTAATCAAGAATTTTGAGGAGAGCTTGAAGGGCCTGAGCTGGCTTCAGCCCTCATATTCCTTCCTCGCAATTGGTGATGCCCAGCATATTGGTGAGCATACCAGAGAGAAGACCAGTAAGGGGAATCATATCAGTATTGTGATTGAACTGTAAATTATGATTTTTATATTTGTTAAGCACTCTACTAAATCAAAAAATCCTATGTACCTCAAATACAGTCAATGCAAACCTTTATATTAAGCGACACACTTTCTGTGTGTGGATTATCTAACAAAACATGATCAGAGAGTGCTGGAATTTGACATCATGTGATAAGTCTTGAAAGAGAAGGAAGTTCTCTTCAGTCAGAGGAGAATTCAAGATTAAGGGTAAATAATATAATTAATTCTAGCATTTTTGTCTTTGCAAACATTTTTAAAAGATTTTTTGACCTATTCCTATATTTTTGCTATAAGATCATAAATTTAGTCAATTAAAACTAGCTGTGATGGTATATAGGCATAGAGTTCTGAAACTCACTAATCAACACTCTCTGAATACAGCCAGAGAATTTCAATTTTGGAGTGTTTGGTCCCAATGTGAAATGAAGATGTTTGCAGTAGGAAGGGACCTCTGAAGGTCATCAATAGCATCCTTTAAATACTCTGTTAAAAGACAGAGTGAGTCTTTAGGAAGAGACCTATGTGCCAAGTATGAAAAAAATAGTTAATCCTACCTTTTAAGTCTTCATCTAAAGGTGGTTATGCATAGGTACATCATTAAGGCAAAAAAGTATGGAGAAAAACGATACTGCACTAACTGGAGACTTCTATGTGGAATTACTCGCTTGGTTTCTACAATGAAGTTCTGCACAATAAGAGGGAATAATCAGGCCTCCAGTGCTGCAGATGAGTGGAGATTAACATCTCTAGCAAGTTAATAAGGCTTGACATTCCCCACATACTTAGACCACCAGAATACTCCTGATTCTGGCAGATCTTTCATTAGCAGATGCATTCACATTAAAGGAGTCTATATTTGCAGAACTGACAGAATGACGTCTACAAAGGAATATACCATTAATGGGATGATAATGGTATATAAAAAATCCATTATAGCTTATCTTTCCTATTGCTTAAAATACTAATTTAAAGATATCAAAGTTTGAGGTAAGAAAGTGTCACAAGTTGAATTTCCAGTAGAGCAAAATATGATTTAAAACTTATGGAGCTAGCTAATTATACTAAAAGATTCTCTATGCATTTACATGGAATTTAAATTCCTTTAAGAAGATGAAAATTAATACTGAATTTCCTCAGCTGAACTTAAAATAGGTATAGCTGGAAAACCTCAACAGAAGCCTTTTAGATTCTATATTCTAATATTACTTTCCAGTACCAATCTAAGTCTCAAGTAAAGTTCTGGCCCTAAAAATTTGAAGTGCAGTTGATTTTGAACCACAAGAGATCTGACATTATCCGTAGATTTCTAAGCACATGATTCCTCCAGATCTCATCATTTACAGTGCCTGTATGAGACTAGTCGTTTGAAAGGTCAGAGAACGTGCTCCTTATGTGGTCAGCTTTGTTATTCTGAAAAAGTGTATATCTGGACAGCCATGACATATACTGAAATTAATATGCTAAAGCTTCACTCTCCCTTTTGTAATTATGCACCTGATGAAATATACTCCTTTCTTGCTTTAAATCTTTTGTCTGATATTATCATCTGATGCCCTCAGTTCTCAAAAGTCAATAATTGTTTCTTATTTCTATTCTTCCTGTAAGCTGCTTTTTTTCCTACTATTTTTTAATAAGCTCTTTTCTTACGCCTCTCAACTATTTCATTCCCTAGATGAAAAATCTTTTCTATCTTATATTATACAGGAGCTATTCTATAACTCTGATTAACTTTGTTGAACTTTTCCATGCTTTTTTTTAATATCTCTTTTCCAAATTATGATGACCAGAACTGTCTGCAATATGCCATTACAGATTTAATCCTATTTCCTATTTCACAACAACTGTCTCATAACTTGTATGAGAATTTTAAATTGAAAAACTGTCATTTGATGACTAACTGTTCCATTACCAAGTTCTTTATCTGAGCTGTCAGCACACAGATACATTAGTATGAACAAGACAAAGGCATGAATAGCTGTATTACAAGCCAAACTAACCAAACTGAGATCTTCTGAAGACCCTGGTTTTGACTTTATGTTTGACATTCATTCAGCATGAACTTGGCCTTTGAGAATTTACAGATACTCGAAGATTGGGTGTATTCAGTTATATGCGCTATGAGGCTGTGGCTTTCAGATGGGATTCTGTAGTAGTAGAGTACAGGATAGTATCGGGATCTGGTCATACTCCTAAGTCAGTATTTTTCACACTAATAAATGTTTTTCTGGCTCAAATTCCTTAGCTAGCAGCTAAACTGTACACAAAGCTCTTTTATTATGACTGAGTAGGAGGTAAAAAGTTGGGACAAGTGATGAAAAAAAAATGGAAAAAAAACTACCCGATAATCCAACAAAATAGCATGCAGGACAAATCAAAAGTGTAACTTGTTTTGAGATATGTCTGCAGCACTATGGTACCTCATATATTTTTAGTTTGAAATGCAAGTAGTATCTACCATTGTACCTTTCTGAGTGATAAAAGGAAATATTTTACTATTGGCTAAAGGGCTTCACAAGAGACAGACTTGTATAACATACAAATGTATAACATTATACATTTCTGTATACAGAAATGTATAACATACAGTAATACTGAAAAATATTTCTGTCAATGCATAGCAGAACATAAGCAGTTTAGAGATACAAAAGCTCAGGGGGAATGTAAGAATCTGGGTCTGAGATGTTGACTTGCTTTCTGAGTAAGCATGAGGATCAAATCATCAAGCTCCCATTTAGGAGATGCAGGAGATTTAACGTGCATCATGCTAAGCATGGGCTTCAGTGGGAAGCTAAGCACCTTTAGACCGGCCTACCACACAGAATTTGCCAAATACCTCTGTCAGGTTAATAAATACTTCAGGGTGATGTGGGAAGACTGATGCTTTGTTTGAGGTAAACAGTCACTTGCTTACAGTTCTGATTGAGCCACTGAACCTGAAATTTTCCAGTAAAATAACCTGGAATGCTAATATATAAATTTTGATGAGAGAGAAATGTTAATGAAAAAGAGGAAATGGTCTCAGGTAAAAGAAAAAAAGATGAGAACTGTGGAAATGGGAGGAGATATCATCTAGTAAAACTCCTGCATGCTTTGCATAATTTTATTTTGTAATACATATCTGTATGGTATCCATTTTCAACAGAAAGATAGCGCTTCCATTTAATATCATTGCAAAATATAACCATGAAAATCATTTTATATTTGAAAAGAAATTCTCACTCTTTTGACTTCCTTTTATAATGTGAATTGTGTGCTTTACATTCTATGAATATAAATCAAAGAACCTGAATGAGTTAATGTAATATTGAAGCATGTAATAAACTGTATTGTTTATGGTTATAGTTCACTACAGAGGAACAGTGTAGTACTTCTCTGAGAACATAGAAACTCATTGCTACATGCAGGTTTTCATATTCTAGGACACTATAGACCACACTAGTGATGACGACCAAAGTTCAAGTTATCCATGTTGTTATGCATCCAGGTTATCCATCCTGTTAAAGTGTGTTTTCAAATCTTTATAGATACAGCTATACAATAGACAAGTAATTGTTTTTTTCTCCACAAGTATCTAGAAATTGTTGGAAAATTCATCTTTGAAAAGCATTTATTTTGAGTTAAATAAAACATTTGACCTATCCTGAAGATTTTTTTTCTACATTTGAAAAAGTAGCAGAACATTTCTAACTTTTTTTTTTTAATTCATTTTGGAAGAGTGGACAGTCTTAAAGAAAGTAAGCACACAAAATAGAGCATAGAAAAAGGGAGATATCCCACTACTGAAATGTAGGTTCACAGAAAGCCTAACTTCTCCAATCTCTACCTGTCTTTATTTAACATTTTAAATATGACATGATATATGACTAGGGCTTTAATAATTAGCCAATCTTATTTTTTTTTGTGCAAAAACTGGTGATTAAAAATAACAGAAATGAAAATCTCTAAAGAGCATTCTGCAGTTGAAATCACTTTTTTTGTTGTTTATTCTGCCAAGATTTTCACCAAAGAAAAGTACCCAACTCTCTTCATAATTTTGTTACTTTGAAGTCACTTTATTTTTTATTTAATTCATTTGCCTAATGAAAGCTGGGGTATTTCAGAAATTTTGAGAATAACACTATTTTTCGAAGTAAATATTTTGGGGACTGAAGAGAAGGAATGGGTTGTGTTTGTCTGTTTTAAAATCTTAGAGCCATTTCAATGAGAGCATTTTACTCCAAGAACAAAAAATGTACTATCAACCCAGCTAATGTGGCTGATTTATTTTACTAATCTTTTTTCTTCTTTTTTTTTTTTAACTTTAAGGGGATACTCAGTCTATAAAAAGATCTCTCCTGACAGTGAGATGCACTATGTTGGGAATATAAGAACTGAACTGGAAGGATTTATTTCTCTCTTGTCACTACTCCTTCTTTCTACTTTCTGTCTCCCTTCTCTGACTGACAACAGAGCTCATGATGGGGGAAATGGACAGGCATGAGAAGACAAGATAATTCCTGTAATATCAATTCCTGATTGGAAACTCTCTCTTGTATGGAGTCTCAATATTCCTTTGATAGGTAAAACTGTATGAGTGAGGAAAAAAACCAACCCTTTTCCCCTAGAAAACCCTAACATATATTCCAGGACTGCTCTCACATAGAAAAGGCAGTCTACTATCAGTTATTCTATTAACTGAAATGAAAATCTGGTAATTTTGAAACTTCTAATTATTTCTGTGATTGATAGTCACTATGGTTCTACATGATGGAATATGTTTCCTAAATAATGCCCTTTTATTTTCTGTTTCCTACATTTGTAATAGTGACACTTGCAGAGTCAAATATTCAAGGAGGATAAGCTAGATACCATTTCTCAAGGTTGCTAGCAGACAGTGCTCAGAGAATGGGCCAGTGCTTTACAGTCAAAGACGTTGTCTCAAGAACCTTTACCTTGTCTGGTGGAGAAAAAGGAAGAGCTGGAATTAATAAGGCAGAAGGCTGTTGGATATGCTTTAACACTGTCCTGTGGACTGATTTCCATACTTATTCCTGCCACACAAATCTCATGGTGCTATTGAGTAAGTAATATAAATGACACCACTGAATGCTACTCTTGACAGGTCACTAATATGTTTCTACTTTGCACAATATCTGGAAGCCTGCAGATACAGTCAGAGACATCTGTAATTGGAGCATATAAAATTAAATGCTAACTTGTCTGAAAAGCCAGTCCTGCAGCATCTCAAATTGGGCATCCTAATTTAATGTGCACTTGTGATATTAATGTCACTTTGCTATACTCCTCTCTATGGAAAATGTGTATATTGTGATAAAGCAAATATATCCTAGAAAGGTTAAACTCATTTTGAAGCCCTGAAATACTGCAGGCATGCTCCTAAAAGAAAAGGAGCATAAATAAATAGTTATTTTGTGTTCAGAGAAATATTTAACTAACAAAATAAATAAGCCATGGAGCTGCATGATGAACAAAGAGAAACAATGAAAGATATCCAACCCAGACTAAATGAGCCGGAGTACCTGTAAAAAGAAAACATAGCTTCATAAAGGTGGTGTCAGGCATGTAAATTACGATTGCCCATAATTTACCCATAAGGAAACACAAGCATGAAGCTGGAGTTCACAACTCTGTAATATCTGTAATCTCTGTAATAGTGTTTTGCTGATAAGGTTTTATAAGCCAAAGTGCTGCTGTGTGACTATTTAAAATTTAGGATCTGATATTCATTCAAAGTCTCTACTCAGCTTTATCACCTCCATGTGAAACAGATTTTCTTCAAATGAGTAACCTGTTTGATCAGCTTAAGTCTCAGTGTACGTATTTTAAAACTTTGTCTCTGAATTCTATATTCAGAATTCCCCATTTGAAACTCCTCAGATGTCTCAACGACTGTAAGGAAATTAGTATTAAGCTGACACTTTAAAAGTATACAGAAGTTATGTTCGTACAAAATGATGTTGATTGCAATTGTAATTGCCCCTATTTTCAACTCTTCAAAAGTTCCTGTCTCTTTTATTCTTTCCCTCCTTCAGGTCTTTGCTATGCTTGCTGGCAAATCATCGAACCAAACCTTTTTTATAAATATGTTCAACTGCTATTGCAAATTTCATTGATCTTGACAAGATACAGAGATCCTTTCTTTTGTGGCCAGTACGAAGGTATTGGTGATGTAGAATTCTTATTTTAATTAGATGACAGAATCCAGTAAGAAGATAGAATGTTCTTTTCAATAGAGATATGCTGTTTGTTTTTTTCTCTACTTTTTTAAAACTTGGAAATGACAAAATAACAAAGAGATTCAATGAAAGAATATGAGGGGGATATCATAGAGAAATCAGGATTTTAAGATGCTATTTTTGCTTTAAAATATGCAGAAGAGATTCCTTTGCCTCAGGCAAAGGAGGAAACAATTATCAAGATCCTTCATTGCTACTGTCCATAAAATAAAATTATGACGAGTTCATTCAATGTTTTTTTAAGTCTTCTTCAGCTTTTCAAATTGACAGCTTCAGAATGCAAGCTTGTTACATAACTTCAGAAATTCAATCTATATATATGCATAGAACAACGATTACAAAGAGATTCTTCATGCATGTCACAATGAATAAGAAAAGACCATTGACACATTTTATTATAAGTATTCATACTGCATGATTGTTGCTTTCCTCAATGTAAAAGGAAAATAAATAAAAGTCATCTACTGACATCGTGGAAGGTATTCAGATTCTTAAGAATGAGATTTTGTGGACAGCTTATATGCATTAGGATACTTAAGAATCATTGGTAACTTTATGTCAAAACATAAAAAAAAAAGGAAAAATATTATTTGGAAAAATAATAAAAAAAATTTGTAAGACATAACTATATTCACTATATTCACTTTAGATGCTCACAGTAGGACCTTTAAAGGGTTAATAAACTTTTGCTTTTGGACAAGGGTGACTTAAGCAAAGTGGACATCCATCCTGATGGGATGCACTCCAATACAAGTGCTGAGGGAGCTGGCCAATGTTGCTGCAAGGCAAGTCCATCCTCTTGGAAAGGTCATGGTGTCTGGGAGGAGAGCCTAAGGACTGGAAGCAAGCAAGCATCACTCCAATCTTCTGAAACATCAAAAGGAGGATGTAGGATCTACAGGCCAGATATCTCCATCACTATCCCTGGGAAGGTGATGGTGCAACTGATACTGGATGTTATTTCTAAACTACATCTCCCATCCTGTGGGGTACCACAGGAAAGCTGAGGAAGTCAATCTTTGTGGGGAGGGGCAGAACCTGCCCCAACCAGTCCAGGTTAGCCAGCCAGGCCTTGCTCATCTGCTGGCTTCCTGTGCCAGGCTTAGGCTGTGACTCCAGCAGGTAGCGGTTGAGGGGTTGCCCTCTTCACACTGGTGTTTCCCATCAGCAAGGCCTCAAGTTTGCAGCACCTTGTATGAGGCAAAGGGATCAGTACTGCTGGCTGTGTAATTCACACAGCTGCCATTGGAAGTAATTGGAGTGGAGATAAGGCCAGAGCAAGAACAGAAGAAACAGACCTTCTTACCCTCAAGGGCACAGTGGTGGCCTTGCAGAAGTGATTGAAAGGAAGTCTGAACATCATAAACAGTCATGGCTGTGACCAAGCTCTGCCTTCATCCCTGTCCTATACCTAGGAGGAGCAGGCTAAGAATCCAGAAGATTTGGGTCACCCAACTCACCTCCCTTTGGCTCTTTGTTGAGGTCATTGGCTTCCACAGTCCCATAAGTGTCCTGAGGGGTTTCCATTCCAACCCCAGTGTCACAGAGGGCTTTGGGGAATGGCCCTTGCTGGATGCTGGTGGGAGCCAGTTGCAATTCAGGCAGGAACATGGCAGGCCTGAAGCCCTGGAGAGAGAATTTCTGCCACATAGGGCGTATGTGAGAAATAAAAGGGGGAAAAAATCCTTGGCAGCATCTTTTTCATGCTTTTTACCTTATGAGAATATGAGAATGATAACTGTACTGGGAAGGGCAGTATGCTCCCACAAGTTGGAGCTGGTCTTTGATTCGCACTTTCCTGAATGCTGAGAGCTCTGGGTAGCCGCCAAGTCAGGCACAGGGGGACTTTCCATTCACTTCGCCTAAATTTCCTCCAGTAAAGCCCTTTTCTGCACCACTAGTGAACTGCTGCTTGTCTATTTTCCAAACATCCAAGCAGTCCAGGTCTTGGGGCAACTTTTATGAAGCTCAGTGGACGCGGCAGGTCTACTTGAATGCCCTGTCATGTGGACCAAAAGGGAACAGGAGGGCAAAGCATCGGGCAGCAGTATCCTCATAGTTGCTGTTGCAGGAGAAGGCAAGCTGAGTCTGGAAGGAAGAGGCCTGTCAGGGAATCAAGGCCCCTGCTCCCAAGAGCAGCAGGTCCCTGTGATGGAGGCAGAGAAGCTGCAGAGAGGTGCTGCTATTCCCAAAGGGACTGGGGAGCAAAGGAGCACATGGACGTGGCAAGTGTGGTGTTTCCTGAGTGTTTTCCAAACAGGGAAACATTCCCAGGATGCAGAGGAGAGGGGGCAAGGAGAGGACTTGGCCTAACAGGATCAGGGCTGAAGAGTATCTAGGAAGGCTGCAACTAGAGAAGATGCCCCTGCCATGAGCCCCAGTGAGCAGGAGCACTCTCCTCCCAAAGCAGCCAAGCGAGAGGATTCCCTTGCAGAGATCCAAAGGTTTTTCCAGACTGTGACTTGCAGCTCTGACACTTGTCCTTTGAGAAGACTAGAGTGACACTTCCTTGCTTCTAGTCCTCTGGCTCCTCTCCCAGTCACCACGACCTTTCCAAGAGGATGGAGAGGGGCCTTGTGATGACATTGAGAACATATTTGGATTTTGGGTCACATTCAACAGTTTCTGAGATAAAGACCCCTGTAAAGGCTGAACTTGATATTATTCATATTGAGTGCTTGCACTCAGTAGCGGAGTAAGGCCTAATGGTGGTGAACATTGGTTTTCAGGTGCATGAGTCTCACTGAAGTGGTTGTTTTGGGGAGGTATGAAAAATCCTAAGTACACTTTCACAGCTTTGAAATCACTACTTTTGAAGCCATTACATAATTATAAGTGCCTTTAAAGAGCCTGCCAAGGGCAGGATGGAATCATAAATCTGGAAAAAGATCCTCACAACTTCTTTCTGTGTCACACAGCATATGGCCACAGTGCAGAATTTGTCCAAACATTTTTTTTCAGTGTAAGCATGAATGACATATTTGAAGTTATGGCATCTCCCTTTAGTTAGTCTTAGAGAGATATTTTTAATGAAAAGTCAGATGAGGTTTTTTTCCTTTTTTTTTCTTTTTTGGGATACATAACGTAATTTATCATCTAGTGGGCATGATTATGTGCTTTGAACTGACTTCATTTATTTGCTCTTCTGTTTTGAGAGACATTTGAAAGACCATTTTTTTCGATTGTCTGAAGATATAAGAATAATAAATTATTCCTGCTAAAAACAATTGCTGTTATAATCTTTTTGTTTCTTTAGATTGGTTTATTATAGAGAATAGTCAGAATTTTCTCCAGAGACAATTACTAGAGAATCTCTTGACTTAGGCATTTCTATTCCCTTCCTTTTTTATCCATCTCATACAATTCAAAGTACAATGAATAAAAGAAAAATGGCAACAAACAGATAATCAATTTATTGCCGGGAACTTTACTTCCTAAAGTGATAAAAAACATAGCTCCTTTTGAACACAGAAGCAATTGTTATTGTCTAGAGAGGGATTTTGAGGATGAGCCAGCAAAATCAGAGAGATATAAGCCTTAACTGGAAAGCTTCCTCTGAAAAGTCACAAAAATACTAGAAAAGGCTAGCATATTTCAGGTGCCTCAAATGGAGGCCATACAAGTTTTAGAATGGAGCTTATAATTCCTCACTAATAATAAATAATTAAAGGATGATTGTCTGTGCTTAGAATTCCATGCATAGATGAAACTCTGTTTTTATAGGGAAATTATCAAGTGGAAGAAACTTTTATACTAAACCTAGTGTCAGAGCAAAAAATGCCATGGAGCCTAGATTTGTAGAGTTTATCAATGCTACATTTTTTGTTTCTGTTCTCTTATCACATAGATATATATTATATTTCAACTAAAGTTGATGTTTTGGATTGGACTAGATGATCTCTAGAGGTCCCTTCCAACCTCAATCATTCTGTGATTCTGTGTGTTCTTTTAGGATTTAAAAATCCCATTACCTTTTCTAACTCTAGAGAGAGCATAGTGAAAACATTTAATATCTCTTTTTGGTTTCTTTGTCGAAACAGTGACTGGAAATGTGTACTTTTAAGTAGTATGTGCTCAAGGTGACAGATCCTTGAATGCTTGAGAACTTATCAAAACAATTCCTCAAGAACTAGCAATTTGAGAAACCATGGTGAGTTCCCAGAGCATCATAGAAGGGAAATACAGAGCCTGTCTTAAGTGACAGATCAGAAAAACCATGAAACAGATGACTTAGCTATTGGTATAAGCTACAGACACAGCAAATCAATGAGACAAGCACTGTAAACTTATTCAAGACAAATCATATCAACATCTCCTTGGACAGGATAGCTAGTCTATTAAATAGAAGGGAGAACTACGAAATGTATATAAATTGATTTCTGTATTTTTAAAGATCTGGGGAAAAACAATCTGCATGAAATCATAAAGTTGGTGATGATTAAAAAGAAGGTCATTCATTGAGCAACACTCTGAGGTTCCTTAGAGTATTTCAAACAGGGTATTGTGCAATAAATTAATAAATGTTTTAATTAATAACTCAGCTGGTGGAATGACAAAAAATAGAGATGAAATTCCTGAGTGATATTCAACTGAGGAGTGGCACCAACTTCATTATTCAGGCTGAGAAATGTAAGAATTACTTATAATCAGCAATATTCAGCTTATTAGAGGTAAGATAAATAGAGGTGCCATGCCTGGGAGAAATTGAACGTTGACAGGCAAAATTTACAGTCATGGAATAAGCAAAGTGTTGCATCTGGAGTTATAATTGTAGTCTGTGAACCGAATATGTATCAAGAATGCAGTGATCATGCAGCAAAGAATTCTGAAATGTATAAAACTCCGGAGGAATGTGTAAGAAATAAGCTCTAATTATTCTCCTTGGCAGTAGTATTGTGAGTTCAGCCACTGAACCTTGGTCAATTTTAGGGTGTTATGGGCACTGTATGTTAGGAAAGATCCATATATTTTTCTTTTTTTTTTTTCTTAAAAAAAAAGAAGTAAGACAGGATCTTTAAGGTAAGATTACAAGAACTGCATTTACATAAATAGTAAAGAGAAAGCTGAGTTAGAAATATGATACTAATTCTTTATGGCAGGTGGGCAACTGTGTGGCAGGTCCTCAGAGAACATAATGCAATACAGTTAAATTAACTTAAAGTAACAGAGGTTTGCTTTAGAAATTAGGAAAGATATTTGAAATGCAAAGATAGTTAAGTACTAATATAAAAAATCTGGAATATTGATCACTAGAAATCTTTATGAATAAGCTATGCAAACGGCTGTGAGAGGTGATTCAAATGCACTTCATCCCTTTCAGAGAAGAGAAGCTACTTCCTGAGGTCCTTAGATATTATAATTTCTTTATTCATTTATATTTTTTATCAACTATTTTTTTTTGGAAGCATATTTCTGCACATTATGAGTATTATTTTAAACAAGACTTTAGTACATATTTTCAAAGGCAAGATGCAGTTTCTGGGTCTTTGTAAGTGATATTCATTTATATTTCAGTTGTTTGTTTTGTGGATTCAGTGTAGGATTCTTCTTTAATGATAGGTAACTGTGACAAGAGGATTTCCTGAATCATAAACCATCGCTCTCTTCTCTGACACTGCTGCCTGGGAAAATTCCAACTGCGCATTGTAGGTGTAGAAAATTTTCTCTTTTGAGTTGAATTGACAGATGCATTAGACCTAATTCTCTCTATCCACTATAGGAGTGTGCTTTTTTCAAAAGAAAGAGAATGGCTTCTGTAAATCAGTTTATCCTAGAAATCAGATAAAGCTGCAAGATGCATAGAGGTTACAAGACTGTATCAGCCTTGTATCATAGTTCTCCAAGTTCATTCAGCAACATTACCGAATGGAAAAGAGATACCTAGTTCGTCAGTAAAGACTGTCTCCTGATCCCCTAGGAGCTGTTTTCCAAAAGACCTCTGGCACAGCAGGTAAAGCCTGGCTACCTGATGCTGGCTAGCTCAGGCTGGGATCACCTCTCCCCAGAGCAGGGTGGGCTCCTCTCTTGTAACTGAGAAGTCTTGCTGAGGGTCTTGCTGCCCCTGCATTGCTGGCAGTCTCCTGAGCATATAGATTTTTGCTATAACCAGTCAATTCTTAAGAACAAACTGTGATACCGTAAGGCTGTAGATTTCCAGTAAATTGCATGACTCCATTCCCCTGTTTTTGAGGGAATTTTAACTTCCTTTCCTTCTTCTTGCTCTTAGGAACTAAAGCCTCAGGTTGAGCCTATTTTGAGGTTTATTTTTGTTTTATTTCTTTAATAATCTGTAAGAAGACACTCCTTTTTTGTTTATTATACTCAAAAGAATATACTTTAAAATTTCATTTTGTGTGTGGAGAAATTAAAGCAAATCTTTAAATTGTGTCCAGTTCTTGGTTTAAAATAAAACATTCTTTTTAGTAATCCTAAAAGTTGTCCTATAATATTATCTTTTCTGTCATTCATAGTGTATCGTGCAAACTTTCAACATGTGTTATATTAAAAGAAGTTAAATATAGAAATCCAAGGTTGAACTGATAATTATTTCAAGTTACTTTGGCTTTTAGAGTTATTTCCCCCATATTACCTTTTACATATACTTCCAAATTTCAGTTTCTGAGTCCCAGAATGTCAGTCTAATTATTAAAGTCAATGCAAAAAAATACTCTTAGAATAAAGGAGAGAACTTTAAGCGTGTCACGTCCTACTGTCCTACTGAGGCATCAGTCTCTGTGCCTCACTATATGGTATATTTTTGACCATTAACTCCAGACTCAATGCACACAAAATTTTCAATTTTAATCCACACATTTAAACTACACACATATAAAAACTGACAAAATCTTTAATTTTCTTAATCTCATTTCTTGTAGGTTTTTTATTTTGACATTTCTAGCTTAATCAAATGTTACTTTTCTGAAATCTCTGATCTGGATCCACTGCTGGATGCCTGTTCAAAGACTTCCATTGGTTTTAATGAGTTGAAAACCTGCTCCTTACTTTTAACAAATACAATTGTAGCTCAGTGTTATTCTGCTCATTAGAGACTCATACTAGCTGCCATTTGTTATAAAATAAATGTTCTCTTGCAGGACACTTAGTCTTAGTGATTTGGATCAGAATCCTCTGAAAAATCTTACAGATATAAAATATATCCACATATATCCACATTGTAAATGTATGGTATATGTATTGTACATCCCATTCTTATAATTGATTTTATGCCTTTTTTGATTCTTTACCTATTCATTCACATATTAGGCTACAGTCATGTAGGAACCAAAGATCCTACATGATCTTTGTAAAAGTTCATAGTTTTAAAGTTTTAAAGAGATGAATTTCTGTCACAGGTTACTCGGAAAATTCTTGGAATTGGAAGGAACCTCTAGGTCTGTAATCTGATCCCTTGCTCAAAGCTAGCTCAAGTTGCTCAGGGCCTTGACCAGCTGAGTTCTAAATAGTTCTGAAGGAGTATTAGGAGAATTAGTAAATTACACATACGAAATTAAGTTGCAGCATAATCCTTGGTCTCTTGCTTCTCAAGACAAGTGAAGAAATAACTGTGAAACTGACAAAGCTTTCTGAAAATTACTTTCTCCTTGACAAAGTAAGATCACTGAACACTATTGTTCTGTCAAGTAACTTTCTCCAGAAGTGGGAATAGGCCTTTAGCTGTGTCTCACCACATGCTGTAAACAGCTACTACCCATGATCCCTTCAAAGAGCAGTCTTTTCTCTGAAAGCAATAATCTTTCCTCTTTGGCCAAGTAAGAGAAGTCGACATTAGTTCTTTCATTTCTTTCCTTAAGAAACTCCAGGAATCTGCAGCCCTAACCAGAGTTAGTGGCATGAATACAATGTTTGGTGATATTCTCTGCTTTTATGCAAAGCTAGTTAATCTTTTCTTTCCTTTTGCAGTAGAGCAGGAGTTATTTCCAAATATGGACGCTACCACAACTTATATGGGTGATATCAGGGAGAAGTTTGCCTGGAACAGTGCCCTTTAGTACTGAACAAAGTATCAGTTAGATGACATATGCATAGAATCAAGGCACTGAGACTCTGCTTTTCACATCATGCTACAAAATCTTTTGTTGACATACTGTCCAGTCACACCATGGCACATCATAGCACTGCAGAGTACTGATGTTGCCTTCACTTTCTTAGAGTGAAGCACCTAAATAGAGATATTCAAATAATCCTGGAGACTCTGTAAACTCTGGTTTGTGCATGGCCTAGATGATCTCCAGATTCTTGTGCCGACTCCGTGATTCTGTAGAAGCTTTTAGCCATTGCTCTGGCCACATTCAGATGATTATATCACTGTAAGGCAAAGGAGGAGATGAGAGCTTTCCAGAGATCACTTCTCAAAGGGCAGACTTGTTTGGAGGAGAGATTCCAGATGGTTTTTGTATATCTGAGTTAGTCTACTCAAACTTAATGTGGATGCTCAGAAACATTTATCTCAAGAAGATGCCTCTAAACCTGAATATTTTCTTAAACAGAATATGGACAAGGAACATATAATAGCACCATACAGAAGAGAAGTATTTCTGGCTGTTTCTCTCTCTAGTGACGGTAGATGACTAAATCAGAATCAGTAAGGAGTTTGCCATTGTCTTTCAGATATACTGAGACTTTAAGAAGAGACATAGTTCTCCAGAAGATAGACTACCTGCTACTGATACCAAATCTGATGATATACCAAGAAGCTAAACACCAATATTATACATTTTCAGACACTTATGCAGCAGTGGTTCAAGGAATTTGCATTTTGATTGTGGAGATTACTTTTCCCCACAACAACTAAGTACTTTTTTCTCTCTAATT
Source organism: Nothura maculosa (assembly GCA_032353885.1). Taxonomy (NCBI): domain Eukaryota; kingdom Metazoa; phylum Chordata; class Aves; order Tinamiformes; family Tinamidae; genus Nothura; species Nothura maculosa. Next base: position 2,695,072 of record JAUBOD010000386.1, read on the forward strand.
CTCTCCCACTCTACTTTTGATTTATCTTTCTGTTTTTACTCTGTTTCTTTGCCTTCCAGTGCTGCAGTGGGAATTGAACTGTCACACAGACAGTCTGTGGCAATAAATGATGCACCCGAGATGTACATTCAGTTTTCATGTATATAGAACGGTCAGAAATGTGTAATGAGGCAGATAGAGCTCAGAGAGAAGTAAAAGTGATTATGGTAAATTAGTTTTCTTTCTTTGGATTAGATCATTGTTTACTCCTGTACAAAGAATCAAATCACCTTTTATCTTATTAAAAGCAAAGCCACAGAATTTGAAAAAGTGTGCGTCAAGCAGGGAAAAGATTAAAAAACAACAAAAATAATACCAAAACTCTACCATTTCTTTTGCTGCCTAAACATTTCCTTGTGACTATTATCTAAGTACAAGGTGTTCTGATGCTGGCAAGTATGTGACTATATCATTTTAATATATAAGACAATAGGCATAATTCCAAGTGCGACCTTGGTAACTGGAGAATACTTTCTGTCTTTGATTTTTGTACTCAGGCTTGCAGATCAGAATTGCTGTATAATACTGAGAGCAACTTCAGGATAACGAGTGCCACCTATATGCCATTGTCTTTGACAGTGCAATGCATATATGAAGGCAAAAGCTGCTCTGAAAATTCACTATGTGGTACAAATCATGAGATTTAGAAAGGAGCGATTTTGGTACTCTTTTTCTTTGAAACAATCTGTCAAAAGAAAGACCATCCAGAGATTTGTATATCTGTTTTCCATGTCATGTACAGGGGAAACACTGTCAGCTGTGGCTCTCTTGTTACCTTACCGCCATGCAGACCGAAGAAGGGCTCTTTTCCTTATTACTGGCAGAAATTAAGCAGCCGTCTAAGTGGCAAGACTGATGTGAGTTGAATTCCCCCACAGTAATTCAGAGTCGTCAGGTCCTGTTACTTCATTTTCTATGACATATTTTTTAAGAGGTTTTTTTTTCACTTTTTTCCTCAGATCTAAATTGTGTATAACCTTTCTGGGTGGGGAAAATAGCTGAAGAATGACAATTTCACATAATTATACAGAGGCGCTGGAATCTTAATCAGAAAAGCCAGGTATTTTGAAATGCCTTCTGACCATGCACTGGTCAGAAAAAATGACCGGAGAATTCAGAAATTTTTTTAAAAGTTCTCAAAACCTATATCAGTTTTGAGAGAGATTGACAACAGCCAGTCTAGACTTCACATGGCAAAATAACTGCAATTTATGCTGATGCATTTAAAGTAGCTTTAAACTTTATGGTTTGTTACCTCTAATAACATAGCCACAGCAATACAGATGAGGACAAATCCAAGATGTATAACATTCAACATAGCTTGCTTATTCTGAAATCTCTACAACTCTGCATGGTAAGAAATACCAGAAATAGTTGTCTTTTTTGCTAACCTGTTAATTTTTTATTTGGTGTTTTAATCCATGAAATCCAGGCAATTTTACAGCAGCTTGTACTGTAAAAATCTTGCATAGTACCCATCTATCGTATTGCACATGTCCATCTACATGCTGGAATGTGAAAAGCTTAGTGTTTGCAAGAACATAAAAATTGCCACATTGGATCAGACTAGCAACTCATCTGACAGAATTTTTCACTGCTAATAGAACTTCTATTGCTAGCAGTACTCAGTAACAGATATTTCAGAAGTTGTAGAATTCCTGGAGACAATTATACAAAAATAGGAATATTTTACTAACTTTTTTAAAGCAAGGCTAAGCCCTTTGCTATATCTTAACCTGATGGAGTAGTTTTAAGCATTCCATGCTGAATATCTACTGTGCAACCCATCAAAAGAGTGGGAAAGTAGGAGACGAGATTTGTGTCTGCTGTGCTTTCAGAAGCACAGATTTCCAGCCCGGTTCAGCTGCAGAGAACTTTAAAGGACCACATTACACTCAATGTGTGATGCAGTTCACGTGAACTAGATCACACCCATCGTCAAGTAGTTGCCCACTACGTACTGTGATAAACATAATGCATCTGCAAGGCTAGTCTGCTTTAGACATATATTAGAGGTAGATATTATTAGGAACAGGCCTAGTAAGAGGTAGATGAGTGATTGGCATGGCATGTTTTTATTTGAAAGATCAATAATAAAGAAGGGGGGATGGGATGTTTTGATGAGGTTGTTGCCATTCAGCTCTTCTGAGGAGGTTAATGATGATGTTTAATCGCAGTGGCACTGAACAAGAAAATTTAGCAACATGTTGACTATTTATGAGACTGCAGATTACATCTACAATAAATTACATGAAACAAGTTTTATATAAACTTACAAAAAAGGGAAGTATCAACATGTGTGGATTTAGCAAATTTTCATATTTGGAAGCCATAAGAACCCTAGAGGTGAGAAAGAAATACAGGCAAACTGCAAACATAAAAGTACTAGGGTATCCAGAATATAGCCAGGAAAACAGATGCTACCATCAGAAACCTGCCAGTGATCCTGTGACATTTAGTTTATGCAAAGACAAAGTCTTTACTAATGCTATACTGATGAGATTCTACTTAAGAGCATATAAAGATGCTATTAATGTATAATCCTAAGGCTGTTAGAGTAGTGCAGAAAGTCACTTTTAGAACAAGAGGATACAGTTTCCAAAGAGCTGGTGACAGCCAGGGCTTCTTCATCCATTTTAGCATTTGAAAAGGAAACTAGATGTTTATCTAAAAAGCATTCTATCTGGTACAATTTCTATTCCAGATAAAAGCATTCAAATGCAGATCAAGCAACTGCTATAGGAATGGCAATGCACAGTCACAGCAGGAGAAGCAAAACTCAAGGATAATTTTTAAAAAGTAAAATGAATTTCACACTCCAGCCTAATGGAAAGGCAAACTGATGATTGGTCAGAATTGTGAAGAAAACAAGAATATTCAGAGCATAACAGGATGAAATATGACCCTAACTAGTGTCTGAGGAAAAACAATTGTAAAGACAAATTAATGAACAAACCAGACTGGATGGCCTTGACAAAACAGTACTGAGACAGTGAGTTTCTGAAAGCGTGACTGTAGTAGGCTGCAAAAAAATGTACTTGGTAAAGAATTCATGAATATAGAAGAACCTGATGATTGATTTAGAAATTGGAACAATTAAAGTGTATTAAAATACAACAAAAGCATTACCAAGGGAACTTGGAAAAATGGGTAAAGGATAAGTAAAGCTATTGCTAATGAAACACTACATACTCCTTAATACAACAGGAAAATATAGTATTGTGTTTACAATTCTGGTGATTCAGAAATATGAAGCAAGTTCTTTATGAAACAAACACATTAAAAGCAATCAAACTCCAACAACTGACACTAATCTAAAATATTCAGAAATTGATCATAAAGTGATTGCAAAACACAGTATTTTGCTAAGCACTTTTAAAATGCTTCTCACTACTCAGTAATTCTGTCAAACCAAACTGGGGCTCAGGAATTCTACTTCGTAATTCAAGCTTTTCAGCACTCTTCTGTTATGATGTGACTGAGACACTTATTCTATCTTTCTTTTGACATCTTTGGGTGGCAGAGCACTGGAACAAGTTTCCTAGGGAGTCTGTGGAGTCTCTTGTGGAGATATTCAAAACCTTCCTGGATATGGTCCCACAATATGTGCTGTAGATCATCCTTCTTAATCAGGACAATTGGACTAGATAATCTCTTGAGGAATTTACCAAAAATCTATCTTTGTTAAGTCATTTTATAGACAAGGAAATAGATACAGTTGACAGGACACATTCTTTATTTAAACCCTAAAAAACTGGGTATCAATGACAATATAATAATGTAGCATAGTTTAAAGTGTAAGATTGTGCTTTGTAACATTGGTTTGTTGAAGAATCTCTTTAGAAAAGAGCAATAGAATAATATAGGTTGTATTTTAGTGAGTTCTTCATAGTGGCCTGGTTCCAATATCATTTGTCAATTGTGGGACATCATGGTCTTTCATTGAAAAGCATAGGTGTCTGTGTTTGTTTGTGTATTCATATAATTTTTACTCTATTATTTTAATGCAGTACTTTCATGAAGTCTTTCCATTAAGCAGAGATCCTTAAGGACTATCGGAAATATTCTTGTTAAAAACTATGACACACTAAGCCATACTTACTAGTTTGAATTTTCACTGAAAGAGTTACTAGCTGAAAATAATTTCAGAATATCAAATAGTGAGGAGAGATGGGATAATTACCATTTGGTTAATTGCGTAAGTAATAGAAGATTTATTCTACTTATTAGCAAGGACTTCCTTTGTAAGAAATTCTGATGGCTCGTTACTAATTAGATGAAGACTATACCCTGTGATAAAGTCACAGCAGAGATCACTAATGTATTTGGAAGAACAGCAAAAGCACTTCTGCACAATTATTAATAACAATTAAAAAGACTTTAGAAAGCCTGTCTGAAATATTTTCCAAGAGCAGGCAAGTAGCATGGAATAATGAAGTAATAATAGCATTCTCTATCAATTTGTTTTTATCTTATGACTGTGAAATATATTGTAAAAATAGATAAGTGTAATCTTGAGCATTTTATAACTGGCATATATCTGGGTCCAAAAAAAATTGCCTGGATTGACATAGGCTTCTAAGGCCTGATGTAGAATGCTTAAATATGTGTTCGCACTCAGACACATACACTCACACAACTCATACACACACACACAGAAAAGTACCTAAATTGAAGACTCAAAGTTTTCACACTGTAATTATTAAAAGGAGCAAACTTCAATTCACTAGTTACAAATCTCTGTAGAACCATCTCTTCTTCATATTTTATTGAAAACTATGGCTCAGAATTACTAATTTGACTGAAATGCATTACATTACATTGAGCTGAAAGACCAAGGCAATAGGTCTTCCCTAGTTACTCACTCTGCTCATTAAGATTCAGAGTATCTTGTCCCAGAATCTCTGTTTTTGCTACTTCCCATGTCACTTGTAGGTATGATATTTAGAGAGAGATTTTAATGCAGTGGATATACATTAGTTTAGCTAATAGGGAACATGACATGCATAAAGAAAAGAATCTCTTTATATGTTGCATAGAGTGGTGCAGGCACCGGATGGAGTAAAGACAAGGAAGGATCATAATTGTCTGAGTGATTTGGTCTCTATTACAAAGAAATGTTGCATTTATATTAGAATCTATGCTTTAGAAATACAAGTGAAGAGTGCAGGAGAGCTTCTAGGGTGCCCTTCATCAGACAGACAGCTGTGGCAGCTGGGGGAAAGGCACATGCACGTGAAGTGCAGTATTCATGTATTTTTCTAGTTTCTTGAACAACTGCTTATATTATCAAGCGTATTGAGTGAGTGCCTTTAGGTAATTGCATTTAGCACATGACAGTTCTCTAAATTCTACCTCTTGAGCCTATGACATCAAGCACCAGTCTTACTCTCATTTATATCTGTATAAATATGAGCAATTTGCTTTGTGGATGGATTATTGAAAGATTGTGGTCTTTCCTAATCTTATCCCTTGTGTTTTATGGTGTAGCACTGCAAGAAACAGCAATGAGTTTTCCATTGTCTACAAACAACTGTATAGTTCTGCTGTATGCAGTGATGTGCCATTTGTTACATTTTAACCAGTTAAGTTTAATAAAACTTTTACGGACTTATTAAATGCATCAGGTTGTAGAAAATTATTCTAAACCCTAAACTATATATAAATTAACAGCCTAATATACAGAATATGGTTAGGTAGGTAAGCGCTGACATCAACGCAAGATGACTGTGGAGATTTCACCAAAAATGTTGGAGATACCTTTGACTTAATTTTTTAATACAGTCCTCTGTGAAAAGAAGTTTCAGCTTACTTGTTTTATACTCATGTGTCACACAAGCACAAAGCTTAACAGAGTTCCTAGTAGCCAGAATTGGGACCTTTTGCAACTAATTAATTTCTCAAGCACTGGTGATGGTTGTCCATTTTTGCAATTCTTTGAGTTCTTTGAGTTGTTTTATATTACAAACATGGTTATTTGCACAATTTGGGTTTCCACAGCTTGTAGCAGCTGGATCTGCAAAGCAAGTAGCAATCCAAGAGAGATCTCTTTGCTTCTTTTTAAGCTGTCACAGAATTTTATTCATTTTGATTAACCAAAGGTTCCCTTGTATCTGCTTTTCCTCATCAAAATAACTCTGTTTTCAAAAGAAATCACAAAAAGGTCACATAGAAATGTCCTCCTCAAATCCTTATACATTCCATGTTTCTATAAATATTTTCCGAATCAAGATCATAAAATAAGAGGGAGAGCAGAGAACAAACAAACCAACAAAATAATGACAAAAATGTTTCCCTACTGCAGGGCCCAATCTACACTCTCACTTCTCATTACTGAACTGTGGACTTGTGCCTGAGCTTTTATAGAAGCTGTTCCTGTATACTGCTTTGTTACAGAGAGGCAAGAGAACAAGAAAAAACATTGACAGATGTGACAGTTCCTTCACTTTGCAAAAGCATTTGCAGACATGAGTTGCTGCTTTGCATCCCAGAGGAAAAGAATGATCATGTAGCTCACAGTCGAATTCATCATTCTTTCTGAAAGAGAAACTACTAGATTCCAAACACTTGTTTTCTCTGCCTTGTTCCCTATGGAGTTTATCTAATGAGAAACTCTTCTTTTCATGATGCTTGTGCAGGAGAGCAGGCAGTCAGCAATTGCTACGTGCTTCTCCAGGCAGCATTGGCTTCACAGCTTCATTTGAGGTTAGTCAAAGAAAGAACAGAACTTCTCAGTCACTGGCAAAATAGAAACCAATACCTCAAACATTTTAATCTCAACTTGCCAGACTAAAACGTAAGGGATAGCTCGGGTTCCTTCTGCTTAGAGTTTAGAAGCAAGCAGACTCAAATATCATCACCAAGCTACAAAAATTCATTTGCTTTTATCCTCCATGAAACAAATTTTACAGGGATCCTGTAGATTATTGTATTAAAGTATTTATTCTGCTCCCATAACACCACTGAATGAGGACAAGATAAAGTTTGTGCTGATATACTTTGAAGCAGAAAAACTGATTAATAGCAAATTCAGATTCTTCATGCAATATAGATTGTGGGATCGAAAAGTATCTTTTCTGGTTAAACAGATAGTGACAATCTTTTGTAAAGATCAACATGTTGAAAGATGGATATTTTCATTGGTGTGAGAAAGTCTGAACTATACTCTTGGAGGCTCATTTCAGGGTTGGGATTGTGGAGTCTCAAATCCTGCCATAACACAGGCTTCACTGAAGAATAAAGGTGCTAGAAGGAGAAAGTATTTCCTTTACCATGATTTTGAAGAAATTGTCTCTAGTTCAAAGAACCGTTTTGGATGATAAATTCAGTTGGAACTTTTACAAATTTTTTTTTTTAATTCCTGTTGTCTATGACATGAAAGTTTATCCCAAGTAAGATGAGACTTTTAAGATTTTCAGTATCAAAACTGTTCGGGGAGTTGTTTCCTGAGATGAATCTAGGTTAGAAATATCATCATGCAAAGAAATAGATTTTCTACTTGATGCACTGGGATGACAAAGGAAATCATCATGCTAATGCTATTATTTGAATCTCAATGTCATGTAAAGCTTACAAAAACAATGTTGCCTCTTTCTTTAAGCCCACAGGCCAGACTTTTGACTATTCTACTCTTGAAACAAAATATTATTTAACTGTGAGAAAATGCAATACGTAGTTTACACGAAGTGCTCTGTTTATTACATGGCAGAATCTGCTACCTGATAAAGCCCAATTGTTGTTTTCCCATCTGCATGTTATGCTACTGATTCCAGATATTTTAAAAGCATCTGCATTATGAGGAGGCTGATATTTCACATAAAAACAAGGATACATACTGCATGTGCTGGGAATGTAGAAGAATTAATTGAAAATTAATATTTTCCTTGGGAAGCTCTTAAACACTTAAAGAATTACAGAATATATTTAAATAAAGCTATATAGAGAAAGGCAGAAAAATCTTAATAAAAATATATTAATTTATCTCTCGGTCTGAAAAAAAAACTTTTCTACAGTCCTTAATAGTAATACTAAGAATAATACTAATAAAACAGTAAATGTGCAGAGAAACTACAAGTAATGCATTTAATGATGCTGGATTGTGATTTACAACAGCAGATAATTCCTAATTATTTCAAGTTTCATTATATTCTGGTAGAAATGTAAATGTTTCCTTGAGCCAAGTCTACACTTATTACAAGAAATTACCTAGAGTATGACCTAACTAGGACTCTAGGATCTGATTTATTTATAAATTATTTAATTTATCTCATTGTATATGACAGTGTTAATTAGGTATCTAAAAGAAAGATAGTAAAATCACACCCTGTAAAAGCAGAAAGTATGAAAAGCACAATGTGCCTTATATTGCCATCTCAATTCTGATTTTGGAAGCTGTTGAAAGAGATTGTCACTGAGGAATTTTTCTGAATACGATACACCATAAGCACAAGTTGGCTTCATTTTTTTTTCCTTTTTTTTTCTCTTTTGATAAAACTGTAGGACTCTTCAAAGTCAGTGAGAGCATTTCCAACAAATGCTCACAGGCATTTCTTAAATCTGGGTGTACACCTGGCACACAGCTGAGTGAGACTCCAGGTGGCCATGAGAGGTTACAGGTCTTCCTTGTGCAATTGCCTCTGAGCCAGCTGGAAAGTGAGAACACCAGCCATTCTGCAGCATGGACCAGTGCTGCTGGGCAGCACTGTTTTCACTTTGAAAACAGAAATTTTAGCTTGTTTAACACTACTGAGAGATAAATGGAAAAAAAATTGAAATATAAAATATTAATGATTTTTTAATGTTAACATTGTCCATTTGCCTTGAACTACAAAATATCTTTAAAGAAATAAAGAAATATTCATAATTTGACAATCTTTTCAATGATAGTAGTAGCAGGCTCTTTTGCAAAAAAAAGTTATTTTGGATGCTTTAGGGCTATTGTTTTGATCTAAATTGAATTTTTAAATCTTTGTAAACAAATGAGCATAAAAGAAGGAAGAATATGTTCTTTTCTTCAGTGGAATTATTTTTCCTAAATAAAAAATAATATATATGTGCTGATTTCTGTGGCAACATAACTACTGGAAGCATAGTCCTTCTCTATACTCACTTCATTGCTTTAGCTGTTTCTCCATGTTTATGCTCATAAGCTTGATATTACTTTGGCAGTCAATAAGTTAGTCAAGGTAACTTCTTATTTCTCTCAGAGAGAGAGAGAGAAAATAATTTAGAGAAAGAAAAACTCACATAGAGAAGGCAAGATGAGTAAAATAGAAAGCAGTGCAAGAAAGCAGTATGGGTAAAAATGAAGGCAGTGCAAAAAATCTCTGCTCCTTGACAGGTGAGCAGGAAGACCATAGAAGCTGTTGCTCTCAGCAGTATACCTTATTTTGCTGTGAGAGGTTTCCCCCTCTTCTCCGGGATATATGAGCTAGTCAGACGGTAACAGCTGATAAAGTTGTAGCTGGACACTCCAATGAACCAACACTATTTAGGTTTGGGGGATTATTCCTGCTGTTATGGGGCAGCAGAGCCACTGGAGCCTAGGTTCAGCCTCTGAGAAAGAGGTGGGAGGGCTGGCAAGAGTAGAAAGCAAGTCATGCCTTT
>JAUBOD010000386.1:2744881-2762552 GCA_032353885.1 Nothura maculosa
AGAGAGGCACAGGTTCCCAAACATTCATGGAGTGATTATTTCTGAAAGAACATTAGGATAAATTTCCATTAAAAACCCTAACATCACTTGTTGTTTTGTTGATTTCAAAACACAAAGGAATATTGATCAGAGCAAGTCCTGGCTTGCTGTGTAGCCACCACAGGGGCCACCAGCTGCTGATGAAGCAAGGACATTTCTATTTCTCTACGTAGAGTTAGTGTTGCTTTTCTGATCCAACTAGTTTGCATAAGCACTTTGCATAAATTTGATAAGTTTTATTGGCTTAATTCTTGGCAATTTCTTCAGTAGGATCTGAATCTAAGACTGAAGGCTATTGTTTTCTTGTTTTATAAATCCTTATTTTTGCTTCTTTACAAGAAAAATCCTTTCCTTTAAAGCAGCCTGTATCGGTCTCTTATTGTCATCTCAGTAGTAGTGTCCTAGCACCTTCCTGTATGATTTTTAATGAAGTAGTTAGCAACTCTCTTGTCACATATACATATACTTTACTATTAAAAAAACAGAGCTCATTTATATTTATATTAAAAAAATCCCAAATTTTCTTAGCTCTCAGCATTTCAAGATGGACTGTGTTTAAACTGTGAGAAATGGCACCCTAAGTTATATTTCCTAGCTATTATATCAATTTGCTGTCACTGTCAAGGGTCTATACACTGGCAACCAAATTTTCATTCAGTGAAGCAAAAGCTTTAAGTTCTTCTGCAATTTGATGTTATTTTTCTAATGTTGCCTACTAATCACAAATCACATCTTTTCCTGATTTTTTTTCTTGTTCTTTCCTTTTCTCTTCATTTGTGCCAGCTACAGTCTTTTCTGTCAGCTCCTCAGCTCACACTAACTCAGCCTTCTTCATTCCTTCACATCTTCAGCCTACTTCCTTTCCCATCTTCAACTCTGACTTTTTTGAAACAGGATCTTCCCCTCCTTAATTGCTATGAAGTAGAGACCTATACTGGTAGAGAAATGTATTGATTTTGCACAAACTAATCTCTAAATCTATGTACTATTTTGTTGCACAATATTTCTGCTGGATGATGAAGATGAAGACTAATCTCTAAATCTATGTACTATTTTGTTGCACAATATTTCTGCTGGATGATGAAGATAAAGACAGATGTATGTAAAGTGAAGTAAAGGTCAATGGGACTCTGAAAGTAGAACCAAACTTGGAGGAAAATGCAGCAAAAAGGGCCATATGGAGTTATCAAGCTATTTACTGCCTGCAGTCATCTGCTCACATAGCCAGGGAGAGAAGAGGAAATAAAAATTTCACTGTAAATATCTGCCATATATGCCTGACCTATCTTCATAATAACTACAAATCTTAAAGCATCAGAAGAGGTGCCTCAGCCACATTACTTTGACAGCAACATTACTCGACTATATCTCACTCACCCAAATGCATCTGCCAAATGTGGTAAATTTTTTTCAGTTGGTTATTTGGACTGAGTTGTACAGAACAGGGCTCAAAGTCCTTTTGTAATGCTTACTACATTTCCACTGCAGAGAGTGATGAATATGATGAGAAATAAAATGATTTCACAGAATCACAGAATCACAGAAACTTCAAGGTTGGAAGGCACCTCTAGAGATCATCTAGTCCACCCTAGATTTGTCAGCTTGCAGATAATAATATATCACCCTTCAGTGTTAAGCATGTGAGTCCATGTCATTGACATTATATACTGAGAAAAAAATATGTTCTATAAGAACTTAGAGCAGTAGAATTAGTTAAATTACTTTGAAAACTTTTCTAAGTGTTTCGTATAGCTGACTGTCCAATTTAGAAAGTTTCAGGCATTTGGCATAAGACAGTTGGCTATTTCATTTTTCCTCTTTATTTCCATGGTAATTGGTAGAATATTCCATAAAATGGAACATAAATATTATGCTACTGCTTTTAGCAGTGAATCATAGCTGATATCATATTATTGATGTAGATAAAAGATAAACTACTGCTATCAGATCTCTCAATCAAACAGAATAACATTATGATGTTTCTTGGATTTTGAGAAATTTAACTCCATGCATAAAATAGCTGAGAAATGCCCTCACAAATTCTCTTTCGTTAAGTTTTTCAGCAACCAGATTTGCTATTTTTAAACAGATATTCCCTCAGGGAAAGTGGAAAAAAATTCCTCACAAATGTAAATTGTTTTGCTGACATCACAAATAGATTTCAATTCACCCAGACAACTCTGCTGAAATGGCTAAAGCCTTTACAGATGGAAAAACAGTGATGTCATCAGACGTGTGTATTTGAGGAAGGTAGAATAGCAGCTACTAGAAACGGTTTTGAGATTACCATTAGGCAGGCCTCTTCAGTGGGGCTTAGAGCAAAAAGAAGTGGAGAACTTTCCCTAGCTCAGAGGTGAATCCACTCTCTCTAGACACAAAAAACTTGGAGTCTGAACACATCAGATGTTTATTATATCCAAGTGTCTCAGATTTTCACAGTTTGTTCACTTTTACAGTAAATGACTAGCATTTTGTAAATGCTTTTTCATGTTCAATAGCATAGATAAAGTAAATATATATCAGAGAATCAGGCTCCATATGGATCAGGCTCCATAGCTCCACTGAATAACTTTTCTTAGTCATTTAAAAAAGTTGCCTGTTCTGCTCTTTTAGGCTTACTTTGGCTCCTGACCTTAGCTATGCTACTCATCTGCAAGACCAGTTAGCATTATATTAGCAATTTCTGTGTTTGATACAACTTTACACTTCAGATACCATAATGATAAACATTACAGGGGGGAGAAAAAAAATGGAAATGAATGGCTCTCATCCATTTTTTTCGATTTATTCATAGATGATCCACAAATACTCATGCAAACCTCTCTGGAAACAGCCTTCTTCATATCCTGCAAGATTGCTTATTATGCAGAGTAGCTTTTTACCTTTCCTTGACTTCCGAAAACCCTTTTGAGTGCACTATCTGCTAATGGCTAAATCTATCATTTGAGATAACGAGCCCCTCAGGGACAAACATCTGATGGTGTTTACTGACAGAAAATTTAAATAGGTTGAACACATTTCTTATCACAAAGCACAAAAGTGGTGAGATGTCATGTTGTTCAGGAAATACTTCTTTCTATACACTAGCTACTGCTCTAATCAGCCATGTATAAGTCATATTGACAGAGTCCAAGCACAATACTCAGAGTTGGTTAAGGACATATAGATAGATAAATCTCTATTTTAGCACAAAATCTCTATTTAGCACAAATCTGTAAGGTCCTATAGATAAATATCTATATAAGTCTATATCATAACCTTTCAGAGCTGGCAAATAATCTGTTTTATTTTTAACTACAGTTCCATTCTACAAGCCATTCTAATACTGATTCATTCTTTTATCTATAAAGAACATGGAGAATATTCAGAAATATTCCATATCTCTTTATCTACAACACACTGCCTTTTCTAATATCACAAGAGCAGTAAGGCAGTTTAATATTCCACTCTGTTCCAATTTCCCTATGTCTCAGGTTGCATACCTCTGAACTCTTCAGATCTCAAGATATTACTTCAGAATTTATCACAGAATAATAGAATAATTTAGACTATAGGGAATCTCTGGAGAACAGTGTCCCAGCCCACCCTGAAAACATATCCAGCTTCCAATTTCTTCCAAACTGATGAAGCTGTTCTTTAAGAATCTCTAAGGAGATTCACCAATGTCTCTGATAAACCGTCTCCAATGTTTGATCACTGTAAATACAAAAACTTCTGTATTAATATCAAGCTAGACTTTCTTGTGTTACAGTTTGTTTCCATTTTCTCTTGGCCTGTGATGGCTCATCTCCTAGGAAGGTTTGACTTTTTCTTCTCTATAATCCATTCTTGGGCTGCTGTAGGCAGGAACAATGTCCCACATCAGCCATCTCCTCTTCAGGATAAACAAAACCAGCTCCCTCAGCTGCTCCTCACACACTGTGTGTTCACCTGACCAGATTTGTGGCCTCTGCTGGAGGTCTCCTATGACAAGGTCTGCCTTGTATAGAAACACACAAAACTGGAGACAGTACTTCAACTGCAATCCCACAGATAAGAGTAGAGCAGAAGGGATGTATCCTCAGACTTGATGATTGATACAACTCAGTGTAATTTTCATTATTGCAAGGGTGCATTGTACAACTGTCTGTTGCTCCAGAGGTTTCTACCTTGATCTTCCTCTACTGTGGCTAGCTAGCATTCTCTGTGAATAGTTTAGCATGTGGCTATCCACACATATGATCTGCTTTGTCCAGTCTTATGTGTCTAGACAATTCTTCTGATAATTCTTTGTATTTAACATAACAATGAGGCTTCAGGACAGATATGTAGAAACAAATGCTGTTTCTCATTATATATATTCTCAAAAATTTCTAGAAATCACTTGCAAAGTTTGATGAAATTCATAGCACTTTGTACTGCAGCAATGAACAAAGTATTAATGTGAAAACGTATGTTTGAAAATTGTTCACAGGCTGAATCCACACTGAAGTTTTTCAAAGACCAAAACCGAACTCTATATCATTTTTTATTCAAACACTGTATATCACAGAATCACAGAATGGTTGAGGTCGGAAGGCACCTTCGGATATCTAGTCCAACCTCCCTGCTTCAGCAGGTAGAGCATGTGGCAGAGGGCGGCATCCAGGCAGGTCTGGAAGATCTCCAGGAGACTCTACAACAGGCTCTACAACAGGAGACTCTACAGTCTCCCTGGGCAGCTTGTTCCAGGACTCTGTCGTCCTCACAGGAAAGAAGTTCTTCCCAGTATGGAGATGGAACTTGCTATGCTTCAACTTACACCCACTGTGCCTTGTCCTATCACTGGCCACCATTGAGAAGAGTTTGGCTTCATCCTCCCTACATTCTCCCCTCAGTTATTCATCCATATTAATCAGATCCTCTCTCAACCTTCTCTTCTTTAGGCTAAACAGGTTCAGCTTCTGTAGTCTTTACTCATATGAGAGATGCTCCACTCCCTTAATCATCTTTGTTGCTCTCTGCTGGACTCTCTCTAGAAGCTCCACATCTCTCTCATACTGGGGAGCCCAGAGGTCCACCCAGTACTCCAGGTGTGGCCTCACCAGAGCTGAGGAAACGGATAGGGTCACTTCCCTCGACCTGCTGGCAACACTCCTCCTGATGCAGGCCAGGATCCCATTGACCTTCTTGGCCATAAGGTCATGGCAACAAAACACATCTTTGTGAAATGTGGTACGAATATGTAGTAGTATACTACAGCTATTGATATTCCAGATAGTATTTCTCTCTTATTGTATTTTAAATAAGAATGAATTTTGTTTATAAGATTATAATATTTATTATAGGGAGGAATGTATTTATAATATGTAAGATGTTTCAAATAATTTTGTAAATATGTTATAAATTTGTCTTTCTCAAAACAAAAAGAAACATGCTCCATAACTTCAAAACCAATGTTAGAGCTTAAAAATATTTTAAAAAATCCCTAACAGCAAAATCAAACTTATGATTTATTTCTTGAACAGAATTTAGTTGCATACAGTGAAAAGATATGTTTCAAGGTTACTTTGAACTTTATGTATAGTTAAAAAAATGTATATGAGAGTTGTTTTCTTCTTAGAGTCCTTGAAGAGCAGAAAAATTCAGAGAAGCTGTGAATAAACCAGTTCTGAACATTTGCACTTCTATCTGTTATCACTCTATTCTGAAGCCTCAAAGGTAAGGGAATATACAAAAATCTTTTCTTTGATTTTTAGTCATACATGGATTTAATTTCCTGTTTCATCCTAACATGCAATTACTGACATTTTCTTTTCAGAGCTATTTCTACTACAATAGCAAAACAGAAGCTTTTCAAATACCAAGCATAAGACATTTCCTTAAGCATATTACAGTTTAGACAGACCAGTCCTTCTCATTTTGTTTGAAATCTTGAGATATAAGCAATTATCCAAGCTCAGACAGAAAGACTATTGAAAGGATAAGCTATGGATACTTGTAAATACAGAGAAATATACTGTAGAAATATTATGGTTGGTATAGCAATGGAGACAAAAAATATTTATTGACAAAAAGTTGTCAAGTGGTGAAGCAAAGAATTCACATGGAGAATTGTGCCTTTGTATTTACATGATTCTATATAGACTGGTAACCTATTTCACTTTGCAGCTAATGCATTGATCTTTTGAATTCCAGTTAAAAATGTGATTCAAAGCTGAATGTGATGGAGTAAAACAATGGAGACCTTAATGCTTTCTCGAGATCCATTGCACTAGACAAAAGTTTTGAAATTGAACACTTTTCCAACAGGGTTGAGCACAGTTATAACTGCTCAAAATATGATTTTGACAAAAAAATATGATTTCAACTAGTTAGAAATAGTATTTATGGTACTAACTGTCTGTTGGTATTGTATCTCCGAATAAGCTTAGAGCAATGAAAATAAGACAGTAGAGTTATCTTAGGTACAGTTAAAGTTGGATGTAGGGGAAAAAGTATTCTTTTTAAGAATATTGTAGGACTGTTAAACACTATTGTGTTAAATAACTAAACAGAGACCACTTCTGATATCTTGTAATGGACTTTTAAAAATAGACATGTTGTGCATAGCACTCAATAAAAGTTGTAAAGTTTTGTGTTATTAGGCTACTTTTTAAAATTTATTATTATTGACTGTGTGCTGCTGCCTTGTTCAGAATAAAATACAGTTCAACAACAGTTTTAATATTGCAGTGTTGCTAAATTGATTCAGTCTGCCAAGGTAACTAGAAGTTTTATATCATTCTTAGAAGAAAAGAGTCACTTTGTTTTGGTCCAGTTATATATTTCTTTTTTCTTCTGTCTTCTGTCTCTGCAGTCTGATCTATACACTCCTTCCCCTAAACCTGTCTAAAGGACAAAATATATCCTGTTAGAAAAAGGAGAAAATGTAAGAACAAAAGGAAAAATAATATGTTAAACAATTTCTGGAATACAAGATCCAACAACACTTTCTGTTGAAAAAGATCACATCATATTCTCTCTCCTTCTCATGACAGGGATCAAAGACTTTGCCAGATGCTTAGGCACAGTTCACACAGTCATAGAATTACTGACTTTGAGAGGGAGATTATTTAGTCCAACACTGTTCACAGAAAGGTTACCCCTAATTGGTTGCTGAGTGTCATGCCCAGTTGGAATTTAAATGTCTAGATGGATGGAGACTCCACAGCTTCTATGGGCAACATTTTTCAATTTTTGACTCCTTCACAGTAAATGTATGTATTTGTGATTACTTTACATGTTCAGTATTTCAATTTCTTCACATTGCCCCTCGACCTGCCACTAGATATCACAGAAAAGATATAGGCTTTGTATTTTTTATTCCCCCATCAGATATTTATACATGTAAGATCCGCCCAAACTTTATCTTCTCCAGGCTGAACAGTATCAGTTCTCAGACTTTGTTCCACTCACTTTCAGTCCTTTGCTGAACTTGCTCCAATATGTCCATATCTTACACTGGGGAGCCTAAAGCAATAACCAGCGCTCAAAATATGATCTCCTCAGTGCTGAGTAGAACAGAAGGATCACCTCCCTCTACCTGATAGCAACACTCTTCCTAACACACCCAAGATACAAAGGTATATAGTTGTCTAATGATAAATTTGTTGTCCAAAAGATCCCAGAGTCTTTTCTGGAGAGCTGCTTCACAGATAACTACTTCCAAACTCTATCAATGCTTGGAGTTATTCCTTCCTAGATGAATGGCTTTGCATTTGCTTTTGCTGAATTGCATGATACTCCAATCTGTCCATATTCTAGCTTCTTGTGATAAATCAATAATTTCTCATAACATCATTGCACTTTCTTTGATGCTTTGAGCCACCATTTATCAGGACCCTGCACTCTTTTAAAATAGTATGAAGTCTCAGCTGGGAAGTAGCTTGTATGTTAGATGTGAGCGCATGCCCATGTTTTCAGAGATGGACCACTGCTGGTCTGACAAGCACCAGAATAACATTAACTCCTAAGGACCTTGAAGCATGTTGTTAATGAAAAGAGCAGGACTGGGCTTTCAATCTGATTTTTGGGAACCAGTTAGATACTTAGAATTGTACATATAATAAACATGCATATGAAGAGGCCACAATTTCTTTCTCTCAAAGATTTCAATGTGTGTTATTTGTTATTTGAACACAGAGCCCTCCCTGAAGGAGACAATTAAAATAAATAATGTGAATTTAGCATAAACAATATAGCACACCAATAATATATAGCAATATCATATTAATAATAGTAATATAATCTTAAATAATAGACAAGAAAATAAAGTCTTCTCAGAAAACAAAAACAAAACAGATATATTATTTCTGAAAAGAGTAAAAATATAATGGGACACAAGGCTGAAGCAGTATCTGCAGAATTCTTAGATTCTGTGGCCAGGGAAACAGCAGAGGCAGCATCTCTCGGTTGTCATGGTATTTCAGTGATAGTGAGTATGTTTGCTAGCACAATTGGTATATTGTTCACAGATTGAAACAACATTAGTAAATGAAGGGCAACTGTGGCACAGTCTAATGGACATCTGCTTCAGCTTTCAAACTTGGATATTTCTGTCATTATTAGAGATGTATACTAATATCTGTCATCTGGTAAATCTGCAAAAATAATTCTAACAGTTGAGAGATGCATATGAGGAATCTTGATCTTGACCAACCAGGAAACATTGCAGTCACAGAATAAATGATTCGATCTGAAAGACTAAGGCAGAGTTCCTGGACCTTCGAGGCTTTAGAAGACCTAATACTCCTCTCTATGCAATTAATGAATCTCTACTTTGAAATATATCCTTCCAATACTTCAAACAAATGGGTAATGTGCATGGACACAGGTTAAAGCGGATCATTTTTTGAAGATTCTACCAGTCCAAGTGTGACAGGCAGATCCATAACATTGCTCAGCTGGATATTTATAATGGCAGACTAACAAAGCAGTACAAGGTCTTTGGTTCATTCTTCAGACATGTTTATTTTACAAAAATAAACATTATTCAAATAACATTAATCATATGAATTCTGGGCAAAATTCAAGCTCAGAATAATTAGATACCATTGCTGAGCATGTCATTATTCAAGTTACCATATAGTGGTGTTGTATATTACCTAGAAAAACAGGAAAAATAACAAAATCATAAGAAATGGTAAAATAAGTTACAGAAAAGAGATTGAATGAAGCAGTGTAATAAGAAAGCAGGAAGCAAGGCTCCAGAGGCACCATTATCTTTCTTCTGTCATTCATTGTACTTTTTGCCATCTATTCCGCATTACCAAAGCCCTTACATTCCAAAATCATTTAATTGGATCTGAGTTCTACCAAGTACTTCTGCAGCAGAACCAAGGGGATATAAAACAAATGTGAGCACATAAATGCATCTGTGCAAAGTAAAGCACATGAATTAAAGTCTGGGAAAGAAGTAGAAAAAATTATGAAACTTCATCTGATGAAAATTAATGACTGTGGAAAGATATTACCTATCAAAGCAAAATTCTTGATGGTAGAAACAGACCTGTTGGTCACCAAGTGATTTTGTTATGATTGCAACATTTGTTATCTGCTACAGGAGTCTCAAAGTCTACCTTTTTACTTTGCCAAACTGCAGTCTCATTTGAACTGAATGTCAAAAGAGCTCATTCTGTATTTTCTCTCCTAAACTTCCTTAAAATAATTTCTTAAACACTTCAGCCCAATATAGAACCATTTTTGAGCCTCAGTATTTAGTCATCCTGTGAAAACTTTGATTTATACATTTTTAACATTGGCTTTAGTCTTAGCTATTTAATCATTACTCTTGGTGAAATCATATTATTTTGAATCTTATCATAAGATCACTACCAGATGTGGGGGAAGAGGAGAGATGGAGAACACCTCCTCTTTCCTCTCCCCTTTCCAGCTTCCCCCCAAAATTACAATTTGTACAAATTCTAATACCAAAACAAAATTTCTGCGGGTTCTCCAACTTGTGGATTTCATCTCTTTTTTCAGTACATTAACATTAGAATAACATGAAAGAGGTCCACCTAATTTCTATTATATCCAATGTCATGCAATCTAAGTCTTTTTATAACTGTTCCTTTAGAGCTCACGTGCTCAAATTCTTTGAAGAGTCCTGTTAAAATTGCTAAAAATCTAGATCTGGGCTTACAAATTCCTTGAAGCTGCTGGCATGTGCAACTCTGACAGAAGAAAGAAGCATTTAAGGAATGGAGTTGTACCTCAATTCCATGCCCAAGAAAAATTTAAGTGAACAGGCTAGCCTGTAGGCTGCTCATTCTTGCATCATTAAATCTACTTCAGCAAGCAGCAAAAGTGAACACAGAGTTTTAAGCTATTTGTTGTCAGTACTGATGATGTACCTGGTCAATGTCAGATGATTTGTTATAGGAATTTGCTATAGGAATACAATTGCTATAGAAAACTGGCAATGTTAGACAGGGAGATAACAGTAATAGTTAAGCAAAACAAGTTTATGTAATGTCTAAATTTTTTCTTCTCTCCAGCCTGAGGAGCTTAAGTGAGGATTTGGAGTTGTTTGTGTCTTTTCTTTATTCTCTCCCAAACCTGCAGGGACTGTCCAACAGTTATTCTGGAAGCTGCCAGGATGAAAGAAAAGTGACTTTGCAGTAAAACAAAGTATCACTTACAAGGCACTTGCAAGTTCAGTGTAAATTTTCACATGTTTTCTACATATTTTGCCTGTCCAAATCCAAAAAATGAAACCCTATAAGCTTCAGACAGAACATGGACACACTGCCTTGACAGATTGTGTTTTAGTTTGTCAATGTAAATATATTCTTTGATTTTAAGGTTTAAGAATATGAGTTTTCAAAATGATAGTTTATCCTTTATTGTTCATATGTTTCATAGCTCTTGATAGGATAGATTTTTTGTCAAAAACTATTACTGAAAATAAGAACATCACCAATATTTATTTGGAAAATACCACACATTCATCATTAATGACTTCAACAGGGTCATATTTTTTATTACTCACATGAAAGGCACTGGAAGCTGAACTATAATTGCTTAAGTTATAATGAAACAATTTTTTTTCTTCAGAATACATATAACTAGATGGGAAATACCTGTAGGCTTGTGGAGGGAATGGGGCTTGAAGTTATTAGTTACTTATGAGCTCAGGGGAGAAGATGCTAAGATTAGCTAACAGTCTTTTTTATGACATGCACATCCAAGTCCATTTTAGAAACTATTAAATCACAAAAATCTTCATTATAACAAGAGAATGGTATATGATATTTCTATAGTTACTAACATAAATAGTGCTATAAAGCACCCATACTTTCCACTGTCTGCTTTTATAAATGGTTATAAGTATGTTCTTTTCCTAAAACACTTTGAGATGCTTTACCTGTCTTTTATTTTTCCTGGAAGAACATTTTGATTTTTTATATGGATCATTGCCATTGTAGTTTCCACTTTCCAAGTAAGACTAATTAAATTTATGGCAATAGCTGTTCAAAAGAAATAGCCTGAAAAGCATCAAAGGAGATAAATTGTATTTTGGGACATTGGACTTAAGACTTTTCCAGGCAGAGTAAAATTCTTTTTTTTTATTTTTATCTGTTCTATCCTGCAATGTGATGCAATACTTGAAAAGTATGAAATCTAAACACTGTATTTGACTCTTGAGATTATTTTTGCCTATTTTTTATACTGAGTAATTCACCCGGATAGAGGACTACCAACTACGATTTTATTTTGGAAGCAGGTCAATGGACTTGTTAGTAAAAATGGAAATCTGACAGAACTATTTGACCTCAAGGGCTCTAATTGAAATTCTCTGGTATTTGTCTTTCCCTACCTAATTTACACCCGAAATTGAATTTTCTAAACACCTGCTTTTATTCTTCTGATCCTTCAAGTGAGGTCTAGCTACAAAAAAACAAAATGACAGTATACAATTTTCTGTCTAGTGGGGAATGCCCCTGTGATGAGATAAATGTGACCCAAATCACTTCTACCTTCTCTTGATGTATTTTCTGCAGGAAGGAAAGCAAGCTTTTTGTCACCAGTTCTGCAGTGCTGCTGGAGAAAATAAAGATGTTCTCCAGCTTACTCCCTTACTCCGATTCCTTAGGCAGAGATGTAGTTCTAGGTCTAAGAACCTAAAGTGACAAGAAAATAATCTCTCTCTGATTTTTGACAGCTCCCTTTATTTAATGACTTTGCCTCCAATATCATTAAAACAAGGTGAATAGTCAATGCTTAAATAATGGACTACTCATCTCTTAACCCTAGGACAAGCTCACACCATCACAATTCTCTAAGTTTATGTGTTCTAAGAAGCACTTGACCCTGGCCTGGATCATGGTGACTGAAGAATAAATGTGAACTCCTAATCTGTTACAAAGTCCAGGTGCAATATATCCATTTATAAACCCTACAGAATCAACTTCAGTTCAGCAGATGTTCTTGGTATGTCTATGTAGGATCAAGGATTTGTATATGATCACCAAAATGATGTCATCTTTTTTTTCCTTTGAGACTAACAAAGTAGTAAAGTGTATTTAGATGAATTTGCCTATCCATCACTAAAACTGGTTAATTGAATTCTCAGATAAAGAGGAAAGCAGAGAAAAAAAATGGGCATTGTGTATGTTAATTGCTCACAAAGCAGTAGCAATTGCACTGACTTCACAGAGACAATACAGTGTGTGCAGTGAAAACTCTTCAGGGTGATAGAGCGTCTTCATTTGTTCTTTTATAGGGCTTATCTGTCTAATGCAGCTCTTGGCATACTCAGAGAAAATGTCAGTCCATGTCCATGTTATGCATTCTATTAGTTTTAAAGAGTGAGTGATAAACAAGCATTTCAGCTGCATGGCCTAAAGCATCGTCACTTGCAATGTTTCAGGCTCTTGGAAGGAGATTGAAGTCTTCCTGTGAGATTCTCTGGCTGTAGCAACTATATCAGCACAAAGCACTTCAGTAACAAAGTCTGTCCAAAGCCTGTAACATTTTTTATCCTAAAAAAAAAAATCCTGTGCCACCTTGAAAGTAAATAGCAAGAGATAAAGCAAACATGGGCCACTGCCACGAAACCAGGAAAGCAGTAATAATAAAATCATTTAAATCATTGGGAGAATCCATCTGAAGAGCGAAAATCATGCGCAGAATAATCAAAATAAGCGTGAGAGGTTAGAAGAAGTTGAGTTAAAAACATTTTATAGAGTTCTTCTTCAGTTCCATTTGTTCAGCAGTGCTCAAATGATAATTCCAAATGCTAAAAACTGGAGAAAGAGGAATAGATGACGGAAAGAATTTATGACCCCCAAAAACCCCAAATATAATATTCCTAGAGAGGTGATATTTCTTCAAACACTAAATGACCATTAGAAGTATTGAATAAATTAAAGTTGCATTTGCAAGGAATGAAAAATTGACCCTCTATATATGTTTAATATATAAAATATATATATAGAGAGATTTATTAAATATATAAATTTAATATGTATTATTTTATATAATTATATATCATTAAAAATATATTATATGTAATTAAATATATAACTATATTTAATAATATATTATACATCATATATATATATAAGATATATATATAATATATTTTTAATTCCTTTAAATCATTCTCTTCTATAACAGCATTTTAGAATAGATAAAGTTGCAGTGATATTAGTAGGATAATTTAGGGATTTATTACTCCCTATAATCATTATTGTTATTCCTATTGTTATCAATATTATCATAATTATTCTTGTGAAACTTGTTATCATTATTACTATGTAGCAACTACTATTATAGCAACTAATATTATTATATACACTTTCTTCTTTTTTTCATTTAATTTGATTAATTTTTGGTTGCATTTCTTAGAAATCAAATTCAAAGTCAGAGCAGATGAATTATCCACCTACCAATGTAATTTCTAATAGAAGTATTAGCTAAAAAGAAATAAGACTTAAATGCAGAATGACTTTTGCTCTTAATGCTAAGTACAATTCTGAATTTTGCTGCATTGTTTGATTTTTTATGCTATTTAAATGGAATAATTCCTTCAGAACCTCATGCCTCTAATTACATAGATAAAAACACATCAGTTATAGCAGTGTTTTGTAGCACATACTGCAGATTCTAATTGGCTATGGATGATGTTTTTCATAATTTATCTCTTAAGCAAAAATGAAGTGCTGTGTTACACTGATTTACCACCACCACTAACTCAATGCTCATCATGGCAAAAGCTTTCCAGTTTTGGCGATCTAAACAGAAATGTTGTGACAACAGTACATGATTTTTAATAAAAAGTCATACAGTGATGCTATGTCATTCAGTTTGAAGCTCCTGTAACACCATTAATCTGCTTCAGGTTATTTTATGCAATCCTACAGAAACTATGTTCAGTATCCACTGGTGAACATCAAATGCTCCACATAGCAGAATCTGATTCTGCTCAGGCCAAATTCTGTTTTCATTGACACCTATATTAAGGGATTAAACTGTTATTCCTATCTATGAAAGTAATTGCTTAAGGATTACAGCAGCAATTTTCATCAGGAGGAGGAGATATCTGCAACTACAGAATGTGAATGTGCATATATGCCATGCTTTGGAAAAAGACAAATTGATTTTAGTCAATAATAGGAAATTATTCATGGTACATTTGTATGAGATTCACAGTAAGCCTGTGAATGATTATACGCTATATGCATGAAGAAAAAGAATGTATTAAAAAAAAGAGAACAGAATAGTTGTTCAGTATTAGTGATTCTAACCACACATATTGTAGGTGAGGGTGGTTCCCTATATAGATAATCACAAGATAGATCACGAGATAGATATTTGACATCTTTTTTTTTTTTTGTACATTCTGATATAAGAATTCAAGATTCACTGAATATCACAGACAAAGCAAGATGAAGTCTCGTTGACGCTCATAGATGAGTCTCTAAGGAAAAATTCAAAGTGATATCATAGGTCTTGGTAATAAATCAGCAACAGAAGCAATTTCTGTCTACAGGTACTGTTTGCAGAATTTGATACTCTGGACACTTTAATTAAATTTTGCTACTTCATATCTTTCTGAAAAAGCTAATACTTTAGAAAAAAAGCATTATGGGGAAAATAACCTTTGGTAGTATGTTCTTGCTGATCTGAGAAGAAACTGAAATATAACCAAGGAATGCAAAAGCTGTGAATATGAATGAAAAGGAAGAGAGAAATTATGAGAAAAAAAATCCCTTTTATCTGAAGTCGATAGTGTGCCTAAGCAGACAGTGAAAAAAGCCCTCTTGACTTCAACTGTATGCTGATAGAAAGAGAATGACCCCTCTCCATGTACTACTATTCTTTGAACAACTGCACAGACTGACGTAGCAATTTACTGACATCACATTTTGCAGATATTATGCTTTGTCCTTGAGCAGAACATATCTTACATTTTATTATCCTGGCTGCTACCTATGTGGGATAGTCTACATTTATAATTTAAGAATAGATACTGAGCATAGAAAAGTTGAAGCACCAGCTGTCCTTTTCTTATCCTATGGCCTTGGCCAGTCCTGAGCTCCCTCAGTTTCTGTTAGATTTATCATTTGAAAAATAGAGATTATATTTTCCTATTTTGACGGCAGGAGTTCATTGGATTAATTGATGTTTTACCAGTGTTAGACAAAAGCAAAGCATTTTATAAAAGCTAGGTATTTCTGTGTTTTTCAAAATATATTTTGCACAGAGATCAGTTTAAAAATATAAAGGATCAGTATTTGCCAGTTATGACCAGTTTAGTAGAATGTTGAGTCATTTTTCTTAGCAGTGAAATAATTTAAAGTTATCACTGTGTAACAAATTAAATCAACACTTTATTTACTGAGGTCAACAGCATGTCAGATAGTAGAAGATCTGACAGACTGAATATAACACAAGGAAATAAAACGGCACTCAGAGATGTAGATTGGCATGGATAACTGTGAAAATTGTAATCTCTCTTTCAAAGTGAGCAGATGCAATTTCAGAGTAAAGTATTTTTTCATTATTAAAGAGACAGTCAAAATAATAGTTAACTGCTCCTATGCTCTTCTGAACAAATGCAAAGATAGATACAGACTTTTCAGACTGCACAATTCAAGTCCTTCAAGAGAAATGAAAACACCACAACTAGGAATACACTTCTATGTAGGAGGGTGTTTGTAGATGTGTATATGCATATATAGCTATAAAAATCTTTCCACACATCTGTAGAGTACAACAAAAACTGAAAAAAATACTTCTATAAAAGAAATGATGATCACTGAGCATATCATTTTAGTGTTCCTCTGTAAAACTGCAATGTAAGAAAAAATAATGACATCTTCTTGAGTAGCTGTTCAAAATGCGGTGTGGTGATAAAAATAAAACTTATAACAAACATTTAGAGATTGGAAAGCAGGTATTTTCAGTCAGTTAAGGCTTTCAAGAGAGAAAAGCAATAGAAAATTAGAATGAGTTTGTTTCTGGAAAATTCTTAGACTGAAAATATAACATTTATTTTTCATAAATTAAAAAAAATGGAGAAATAGATTTATATTGCCTAGCTTTTAACATCTTTTCCTGTCATTCACCTCAGTGGGTTTTTTTAAGTAGAAAATTGTGAAGCAGTGAAGAACTTTTCATCATGGTTTCCTGGGAAATTGAATTCATACCAATGGACAGACAGACACGAGCACATTATTGCAGGATAAGGGACACGAGGAAGAATCTTATACTGTTTCTCCTAAATGAAGTCTAAATATACTCTCTATTTTTCTTTCCTTTTCAATCATTAGACTCTGTAATATTTTGGCTGCATTGTCTTCTAAGAGTCCATGCTACCCTTGCCAAAACCCCTAGAAGCCCATAAATGAAGTTTCCAAAAGCCCAGCTGGAACCACATTGCCAAGTGTTATCCTGCCATTGCTACCTTCCTGTAAGCAAGAATTGCCCAGTATGAATATTCAGCGCTGCATGATGATATATCCTCTTATAATGAATAACTGTAAAGTCATAGAAAGGTCATGAAAAAATAATCCGAACAGTTACTCCTTCACAATTCCTCAATTCCTCATACTTCAAAGAAGCTAAGTACACTTCTTCTGCAGGAATAGAAAAAAGGAAGGAAAATGTTAACAGAAATAAAAGAAATAGATGAAGTGGGATGAGAGAAACATTCAGTGTTTGCTTTCAACATTGCATTCAAATTTTCTTGACACTTATAATAATGAGAAATCAGAGAGCATACTGCACCAGGAACAAAGAATGCTTGTGAAGACAGCCTACACATAAAGAAATTGAATAAACAAATGGATTATAGGTAGGTGGATTATAGGATTATAGGTAGGTGTAATGAGTGAAAGATGTGGAACTGTAACCTGAAGATGACAGAATATATCTCAAGAATGAGATATATTTGACTATGAAACAGTTTTCGAAAAAGTGGCAGAATCTTGGCACTAAATTGTAAAAAACTTTAGGGATAAACAGGAGAGAATGTTTCTGGCAGGAGGTGGATTGGAAGCTTAATAAGCCTTCACAAAATCACAGAATCTACCAGGTTGCAAGGCACCTCTAGAGATCATCTGGTCCAACCTTCCCGCTCCAGCGGGCACACCTAGAGCAGGTGGCACAGGGCGGCATCCAG
>JAUBOD010000386.1:2762652-2774890 GCA_032353885.1 Nothura maculosa
CAGCCTGTCCAGGTCCCTCTGGAAGCCTTCTTATCTAGGTACATCTTATACAGATACATCACAAAAGTCCCATAATTTAAGGCTCAAATTTTATGTATCAGGACTGTAATTTACCAATTCCACAAATAACCAATGAAATTATCCAGGTAATTAGCAGAGTCATCCAAATATGTATTATAAGAGATTCTTAAGGAGACTATTATTTTAATTTTCATGCTCTTAATAAAGGAAATTTTATGTTGGATATTTCATCAAAATATGCAAGAATTTTCTCTTCTCAGCAATAATGAAAGAAGACTTCCTAAATGTATAGGTAAATCAATATTTATTTTCTAATTTTCATTGTCATTTTCTATATCCAGTGGAGATAATAGGCTATCATAGGCACGATATGTTCTCCCTCTCTATATCACTGAATATTGTGACAAAGTAAGTTTACAACTGCGTTATAGTGCTATTAGTACTACCGTAAACCATGCTCTTGCATGAATGGACCTTCAGTTGCACAGGTTTTCCTACATAGTTCACATTTCATGAGGTAATATTTCTTGTCACATTTGACAATTTTTCTTAATTAGGTGTTATACTTCAATGCACACAAGACTGTCTTATACTAAGTCAAGTCACCTCATAAATGATGCTGTTATTATTGCTACCTGGTTATATCAATCTAAATCCATAAGAATATTCAGTCTACATCTATAAAAAAATACTCTCATCTTCCTCCTATTAGAGTAATACGAATCCTGCAAGTATACTTCTTGTTGCCCATTTTTGACATTTATACTTTAAAATTACTTGAAAAAAACAGAAAACGCTCACAAAATTTGTTACAAGAATTACTTCAAGTTTGAAAACTCTGCCCTGCAGGAAAACACATCAGAAAAAAAACGATGTGTCTATATAAAAAGATAGATAGTTGAAAAGATAGTTTTATCACTTTCTAAAGGAATTATATTGGGAAGACTTTTCTGATAACTGAGTTCTCTGTTACACTGAATAGATAACCACATATTGTGCAGGCAGGCACACTAGGCTGCATGATTTTGGTGAACCCCCTGCCTTCAAAAATCTATGAAGAAGGCTGACTGCTGTGAAATACTAATTCCTTAGTTTATCTAAGTGCATCTATAGTTGGGTACAGCATTTACTAATGCTATTGCACAGCAGCAACATGATTTCAATGGTATTTTAAGCTGCTGTTGCCAAGTTGATATGAACACCACAGCAGTAATTGTTAGGATTCTTATTGAAGTACTTATACATTGTTTACTTAGCAGCCCTCCCAGTAGTTATGTCACCATAATACACTTTTTTCCTATTTCAAAAATAAGAACAGCACCTATGACAATGGTGGCTTAAAGGAAGTCCTTAAATTTCATATAACCGCCCTTCTCTAGGTTTCTTTTCTTCTCATAAAGCATAAATAAACTTAAACATACTGTATCCTGGCTTTTCTAATGTTAGTTGGAATTTCCATTGCTTTTTTCAAAGCCCATGTAAGCCCATGCCTGATAAAATTCTATCTAGAGTGATCAGTCTGTCCTGGTATCCTTAAAATAGCTTATTCAGAACTTTTTCATAAGTATTTCATTTCTGAAGGTGAACAATTCCTTGGTGTTGATCCATAGTGACTCTACTGGTCAAGCACAGCAAGCAAAAGGTAGAGTCATTTCGGGATGAAGGCTAGTCACAAGGACGAATGCTGGTATGACTTTGTTCATCTTTCTCAAGGAGGAGAGAAGGGATAGCACAACAAAAAAGTCCTGCGTTTAGGATGACACTAAATCATGTTGATGGCTGCCTGTAAAGTTATATCTTACTGTGGAAAACATCTTTCATTTTAGGAGGCACTACTGCAGAAGAAATTCAGAAAGGACTTCAGAAAATGGAGTGCATGGGTAAAAGGTGAAAAGACAGCTACATAATAGAAAACTGAAAATATACCTAAAGTAATATACATACAACTTGATGATGGGAATGGAGTATGTAGCTCAGAAGAAGAGAGCAGAAAGCCTAAGGCATTCTAATTTGGAGAGGAAAAACATGAATACCCTACAGAGCCATAAAGACATTTCATAATGTGACAGAGGGGCTGTTAGTAATTTTGGCAGTTCTGGAACATCGGGTGATCAGTCCAGGTAGTAAACATCTGAAACTTGCTACCAGAGTATTTTCAAGTTCACAAAGAAAATAGAAAAACTTATGGACAGTAGATGAGCTAGTCATTAGATCATTTAGTCTTCTGACACTATTTGTCTTTGCTTGATAAATAGTCTTTCCTGATAGATTTTTTTTTGTATTTTTTATATAAAGATCTTTTTTGATCATTCTGAAATAAACTGAACTTCAATTCATGCTTCCTTGTTTATATCAGTTTCTGTTAGCCAAACAGAATCTGGTTTTATAGCACATTTACTCATAAAATATTTTTCTCCAAGGTTTTTATCAGAATTGTGCTACATTTCATTTTCAGACAGGTCAACTTCTTATGACCTTTTAATGATATTTAATTTCATTTTCTGCTTAAGTGTAAAGGAGCTATGACACTGTCATGATAACTACTTGCTTTCAGTCTTCCTGTTTTTCAGAGGAGGTAAATGTCAAGCTGTGTTCTTTGCATACAGCCTCTTACTTATTAAGATCTAGAGTTGTATATATACATGGTTATCTGTTTTACACATCTTTACAAAACATATTTTTAATCATAGGGAATTCTGTCATGCACAAATTCCTTATCTTATGGTGAAGAACACATTATCCTTCTGGCAACATGACTGGGATTATTCTATGCTATTATTCTATCAACCAGTAACATACCAGTCCTTTCTTAGGAAAGTACTTCAACATGTGGGAGGAAGTACCTGGAGAGAAGCAACCCCAGACACCAGTACAGATTAGGGATTGATCTGCTCGAGAGCAGCTCCACTGAGAGGGACCTGGGAGTCCTGGTTGACATCAAGTTAATGTCATCACTAGTGACATCAGCAGTGCCCTCATGGCCAAGAAGGCCAATGGAATCCTGGCCTGCATGAGCAGGACTGTTGCTAGCAGGTGAAGGGAGGTGATTCTTCCCCTCTACTCAGCTCTGGTGAGGCCGCACCTGGAATATTGTGTGCAGCTCTGGGCTCCCCAGTATAAGAGAGATGTGGGACCCTTCTAGAGAGGGTCCAGCAGAGGGCAACAAAGATGATTAAGGGACTGGAACATCTCTCGTATGAAGAAAGACTGAGAGACTGAGTGAATTGGGATTGTTGAGCTTGGAGAAGGCTGAGAGGGGATATGATCAACATGTATAAGTTCATTAAGGGGGAATGCAGGTAGTAGGGGGCCAAGCTGTTCTCAGTGGTTGCCAGTGATGATTACAAGGGGCAATGAATGTAAATTGAAACACAGGAAACTCCATCTTTATGTGAGGAGGAACTTCTTTACTGTGATGGTGACGGAGTCCTGGAACAGGCTGCCCGGAGAGGTTGTGAAGTCTCCTTCTCCGGAGGTCTTCAAAACCTGCCTGGATGCCGCCCTGTGCCACATGCTCTAGATGTCCCTGCTTGAATGGCTTCCCCCTCACCCATTTCTGCAACTTATTGATGTCCCTCTAAATGGCTGTATAACTCATTGGCATATGAACTGCTCCTCACAGCTTTGTGTCATCAGTTGTATGACTCAGAACTATCTTGAAAGTTAGACACCAAAAATTGCTGATAATAGGCATGTGTTCACTACCTTCAGAAAGATAAAATGGAAAGAAAATAATTCCATTCTCCCACAAGCATTCAGGTATATGAACCTATTATTTCCAGCAGATGTCATGACTAACCTCTATAGCAGATGCCAAAACAACTCAAAAAGTCCAGTAGTTTTTGTTATAAGGATTGTTGAATTACTACTCTGCAACATGAAAAATAAAAGAAAAAAATGCAACTGATATCTGAAGACTGCATATTTTGGAATATTATGAGAGAGACTATAATAGAACAGAATAAGATGATGTACATTTTTCAGTTCTGTCGCAATTTTTAAAAAATCTTTACTTTTCAGTATAAAATTATCTGTGTATGTATATATATATAATATAACATCTATTCAGGCAACAGAACTTATTTGGGGTGCTCTGATGGCATTTTAGAGGATTCAGGCACTGTACATAAAAAGCATTACAATTGAAACTGGGGCTGATTATCTGTTACCAACACAAATATTCTGATGTATAGGCATCCTATCAAAATACATAGCAGCACTAGGAATTTGTACACATATATATGCACAAAGAGTTTCAGGTAATTTGATTAGAAGACATAGCAGGAAAATGCATTGAGGAAGACTACAATTTTGTCTCACAAGTCATGCTTACTGCAGATGGAAATGTCAGTTACCACTGAGTATATTAATCCAAAAACATCTAGAGAGAGATGCAACAGATATTGTATCAGCAGCTATCAAGATAAGTAAAAATAAAGGCTCCTCTTTACCTAGCTTTCTACTTGCTTTTTCTTCAAGTTTCAGATCGAGTAGAACTCTCTGTTTTTCTTGCTCTGTCAAGAACTGGTTGTGAGAAATGAAGCCCTGAGTAAAGAACACATTTGGAATAGTAACCATGTATTCTTTAAATTTAGAGAGGAAACAAGAAGGTATTGATGAAAGGAGATGGAGATGCAAGTTTCCAATAGTTAATCCTTTCATAAATGCTTTATGATGGAAACATACATTCCTTCTACAAGAAAGAGAAAAATCCAAAGGATCACACATAGTGAAGAACATGAAAAATGTTCTTCATGTTGTTAACATGAAAATGCTATATTTGATCAAGAAATTAATGTTGGATTAACTATCATGCCTATCAGTTTAACACAATTTACATTCAAATCTTGCAGTTTTGTATCTACAAAAGAACATGATGATAGCAGAAGAGATGACAGTATGCTGCCAGGAATATTGTATGTCCAATACATCCAGTTATCTCATGAACTCCTTACTTAGCGCAGAAAGGATTTTTTAAGGCATCAAAGCAACCAGAGGATAGCTTTACTCGTGTAGATATCTGTTGACCAAGTCCATGGCTTATAATTTTAGTCGAACTTCTTCCTAGGAATGTGGGAGTTTTCTAGCACCACTGAAGGATGAGGTCTCATGTCTAGTTTGCATGAAAGTTAAGCTATATTTATATTAGCAAGTAACTATTCTTGAAAGCAGTTGAATTCATATTGCACAGTGCAAGAAATGCTCATCTTAAGAAGAGAAGATCATACCAAGAGATTATAGCAAGAAGAGTCTGCTTACAAGGCTTTCTTATTGGTTCACATAGAGACATACCCAACAAGAAAACAATTAGATTTAGATATATTTTGAGCTCTTAAACTTCTTGTTGGACTATGTTCTTGGAAAACAAGAAAAAAGTATCTTTCATCTTAAACCTTTTAAAGACAGATGGAATATATCTATTCAATTTAGTGGTCCTTGAAGAAGGCTTTAAAATAATACATAGTATTTTATTATTCTCAAGTGTATGCAATCTTGGAGTTTGAGGATATCACAAAAATAAAGGCATCTAGAATTTACTAAATGAGTTTGTTGACTATTTATAAATATTTACCATGTGTTTAAAGAAACATAATAGTATGAAATAAATTAATTGCTTTAACAGAAAATAATGAATGTCAAAGTCCTGTTCACCAGTGTTTACTTTGTAAGAATGAACCGTGTGTTTGCTTACAAATTTCAAGAATATTTCAAAGAGATTTCACTTAGCCTATTACCTTTATAAAATTAGCACTAAAATCCAATTAAAAATTTGAAATATAATTTGCTTGCCAGAGTCTCTTTTCAAGTATATATATTGCCACAATAATTGCTTACAGAATATGTAATTTTTCAATAAAAAAGCTAGCAATGGTTAGAAAATTCTTGGTACAAGCTATCAATATGAATTTTATTTAATGTTGAAACCATGAATACATCAAACTACTCTTTCTATATAGCAAGGATTTTTGAATTGACTCAGGTAGGAAATGTTTTATCTTCATTTCAATAGATGTTCATATTGTTTTTTTATCCACATCACAGCATTGCCTAAGTACCATAAATAAATAAATAAATTGAAATTAATTCTAATTTATATAGCAGCAATTTGATCCTAGGGCTAAAGAACACAAATGAACTTCTTGCCCTGAAGTCTTGGCAGTGAAGAACAGAATAAACATATCTGCCTGCTTGCAGCTCAGTTTGTGCAGCTGGGTGGATAATTATTCATTGAAGTGTCCCTTTCTTTCATAAGGGTCAAGTTGTTCTTCAATAGCATTACACTTCCTCAGCCAAATATATGACAAAACCTTTCTTTTTGTATGTGAAAATAAAAATATATACATATGTTTATCAGTTGACTTTTTTACAGTAGATTTTTTTTTTTCTGTATCTCAACTGATACTCTTTTAACCTGACAAAACATGATTTTCGCATTACGCCAGCTTGGCATTTTTAAAGAGCAGTATTTCTTTGTTACAAAAATTGCCATTGTTTCCTGCATTTGCATTGGACTGTTACATCACACATCAGTTGTAACAATTTTGAAGCTGTGTTTACAAGATTTTAAAAAACATATTTTTTTAAACCTGCTGAAAAGAATTGACTGATGTAATAGAAAAGAGAATGACACTTATGTAAAATTTCATGAAACATAAAAAAAATCTAGTGCAAATTTTATCCCCTAATTTCATTTGATTAAATTGTACTAAGATAATGATTTGAGCATTTAAATCTAGTTATTTAATCTTAAACGCAAATATAATATTTCCTTTCCTTTGCTCAAGAAATTTTAATTTTCCTGTTTAATATATCTTTTCAGCATGTATTTTTATTTTAATATTTGCATTATTGTTTTCTTAAATCCACGAAGAAGGTTCATGTATTTACCCTGCCAGATTACAAAATTCAACATTAAATAAATCAGACAAAGAGTATAGAGAAACCTCATTAATGAAGGACTAAATTCTTCCTCTAGATGTAATTTAGTGAGTATCTAAAATATGACCAAATTCATCTGGTATACTGAGTTACTTTCAAGTGTATCTCTCCTCATATATATTGTCTTTATGTAACCTACTCCTTTCTTACACTTAAAAGTAGGAAAGCAGTCTTGCATAAGCTACTTCATAGGTTTACTTCTCCTCCTCTGAAATGAATATGGCCAGCACTTGTATGAATATGTAGTCACTATAATTTAAAGTGAAACTAAAGGACTGTCTCTGCTGCCTTTCATAAAAAGATAACCTCACATATAATACTATTGACAAAGAACTGAAGGAACGGTCAAAAATAGAGGGAAGTGTTTAGACACATCTGGAAATTTCATGACAGCCATCTGTTTCAAGTGGAAATGTAGCAATATCTTCTATTATTCCCATTCCTGGTTCTTTTCTTTAAAGTGTTTTGTACGTATCTTTCTCTCAAGTAAGAAATGTGTATAGCACCAGACTATAGATTTCACTCATGCGCTGACTGTGCTCCAGAGCATAAAAAAGCCAAACTAATAAGGCATAAACATATAAATCAAATATTCTTTTTTTCTTCCTTCCTCTACAGGTGGCAGGAAGAACAGTGTATCTATATAACTGTCTATCAAGATGTAAGAAATAAACCATGAAATGATTCTTTGTCTCTTAAAGCCTAGCAGACTTCCGCATAAATGCTGATGTTTTATTTCTCTGTTCTAACTGACTATAATGTGGCAGTGACCAGCAATGATGATATTTATTAAACTATGAAAAATTATTAAAATTATGAATTAGGCTGCATTTTGCTCAAACTTGTATATTCAGGGCTGGAGGCTGTGAGTGACTGAGTATGTTTATATCATTCTGCTTTCTCCACATTTATCAGATTATGTTCCTATGTGTTATTTACTACAGCAATTTCTCTCTCTTCATTTGCTTGTATTATCCCTTCTCTCTATCTCTCTCTCTGTTTCTTTTTTCATTGTGAAGTTCATTATGAAAATATAAGAACATGTCTTACCAACTTTCCTTCTCATTGAGGTCAAATATTTGGGTTTTTTTTTCTTATTTTTTTTCCAGAAAGGTAATCCATTGCAGTGTCAATAAAAATCATAACAGGCATCAATTAATCATCACTTGAGAATTCTAGGGAATACTCATGTCATTGTAAGCTGGAATTTTTCAATAAGATAATTTTTATCAAATAGTACAAATTTCATGTATGTAAAGATATTTCACTGGAAACATATAGATACTACATAGCAAATTCTTTAAAAAAAACAAAGGTAAAGATTTCTTAGAGAAGTAAATATAGAAATTCATAAGGAATGTTCTTAAGTAATCGTATGAGACAGCTGTACAGCTATGAGCTGTAAAATTAATAGCCAATTTCACTTCTTTCAGATCAAACTTCCTCTTTCTACAAAATTTACTTCATTTCCTAGATGCTTTTCCACTTTTCCAGTGTAAGTGAGAATCTTATAAGCAATAGCTCTCTTGCAGGAACACCATTCATCTGCAAGTGTCATCTGTCATATGAGTGTGGAAAGTTAATATATCATGATGATTCCATACAATTATTTATATAGCATGCATACAAAGGTTGATTTAAATATTTTACAGTATTGGCCATAATCTATTTTAACACTTTAATTTTAAAATCTATTCCTTTTTAAAAAAACAATATTTTTCTGAAATTTACTGTATACTATTATGGGATGCCATATATTTGATACAGCAATATTCTAGATTATCTTGTCAAATGTCCAAATTAATGGCATCATATTCCTCTCGACAAAAGGCAGTAGATGACAGCAGTTTTTATGCTGAGTATGAAAAAATAATTTATGCTCATATATAATGGTGAAATAACCATGATAGATTTTATTTACTATGTATCAAAAAAGTATTTTGTTCTTTTTCTCATTATGTAAGTATGACCTTTATTCAATCAGTGTTATATCACAGTAAATCTGCTCATTTAGATATGAAAAGTCTATCAGGAAGGAATAACATATAGCTACTTCAGTACACTCTTCTGAAAGTCGACCATTCTCAAGAGGTATATTACATTGATTGTGATCATATTCTTGGTATATTAATTGGAAGAGGCTAATTTTCTCCAGAGAACTTACAATGTAGAAAAGGAAAGTCAGATTAATCCAAAAGTCAAAGTGAAGCTAGAATGATGAAAATAGCTTTCTTGAGGTTGGACATGGTTTAGCTCAACATCTTATTTGATAGCTACGTAGGCCTCTTAAATCAAAACTTAAGATTACTTGCTTTACTTGCAACAAAGATATTGGCAAATTATTTTCAAAAAACTTCAAAGTGATAAAAATGGATGTTGACAAATAGGGTAGCAGAAACCATACTGAGTCTTCCTTGCACAGCTAGGTCAAAGCTATCACATCACTCACATCTGAGTGAAACTTGGAAAAATGAAAAACTTGAAAAAATCCATTAGGTTTATAGGAGATAAATTTACTACTCATTATGTGTTCTTCTTTATAATGCTGCCTTGGCATTGGGAGCGAGAATATAACTAAAAGACATATTATCTCTGTCAGTGATTCATCAGTTTTTTATGATAACTCCAGCTATTATTGCTGTTTGTTAGGGCTTTTGTTGAAAACCACAGATACATTCCCTGATGTTCCTGAACACAGTGGTGAAAAGAGTTTTGTGAATGTGGTTATTTGTGCAAGCTGAGTGACTGATTGTTCTTCCCTGGATGCAGCCTTTTTGTGGGTGATGGGGGTATACTGTTCTGCCTGTCGTCCAGAAGCTCGGAGTAGATAGCTTTCTAGCTCTTAATCGATGGCTTCATAGGCTGAAAGATACGTGCATTTGCTAGTGATTTCTGCAGCAAGAATTAGATGGATCATTCATATAGTGAATAATCCTGAATGGATTAATAGTATCCAAATGATCTATCAAGACATTTATTTTACTCAAAATAGTCTGCAAAAAAATCACATCACTAAATACATAGATCTATCCTAGGCCTCACAGAAGAATTATTTTACTCTTTTCAATAAGAAACAAGTAATAGAGAAACTGCAAATAAGCAAAGTACCCTAGGATAAATTTAGATTATTTTAAGGGAAAAAGATGCTGTTTTGACACCACTTCTGGTCTAATGAAGCTTCAACTTTTCCAAGCTTGCCAGAAACTTCAGTGAGCCCTCCTCTAAAGACCAGGGTCCCAATGTAATGGCTGTTAGGTAGACTCTCCTTTCCTAACGGCTTTGATACAGATTTATGCTGGTAAGACTTAGAGCGGATACAGACCTATGGTGGTAGGTGGCTTAATAACTGCTGGTATATCTGGTCATCACAGTGTATCACAGTGTATTTTCTAGATAAGTCTTTTTTTTTAAGATTACTGTCAGTTGTAATTAAGAAACATCTGAAATTGTTTCAATACCAGACTGGCAAGAATGTTGACAAAAGATATAGCTTCCTTAGTTAGCTGAAGAGCAGGAGAAATATACATATGTTGGCTTTTGTTTTCAAAAAAAACATAATTTCTTCTTGAAATAAATATTGGCATGTATATTACTCAAAGAGAAGGGAGAAAGGGCACTGTCTTCTGAAAAGACATATTTAAGAGGAAAAAAATAAAAGCGGAGGAGAGAACACTGTGCTCCTTTTATATCTGGCCTTCATGACACATGGTTCTGAACACTGCTATTGACATAGCAAATCCTATAGAAATAGGGTTGGAGCATATGAAAAGTCCTTATTGCCAAAACACCTGAAAAATCCTATAGACAACAAATAAGCAGTGCTCTCACCACACTGAACTGAATAATCAATATTTTAACTGTATCATTATTCATCTGCTGCTGCCTGTTTCTTGCCTCTTGAGTGGACTGTAAGCTTTCTGGAGCATTTCTAATCTATATATCCTGCTTCAATATAATTTTAATAATTTCTGCTACTGGTCCACAACTAATCTGTAGGTAGTGTACAAAAGTAACAAAATCTTCCTCTTTTCTGTATCTGTCAGGGAGATAGATGCAAACAGAACTAACAAAAAGAACAGAACAGAGAGAAAAGTAATAGAAAAGTAGTAAGTCAAATATGCAGTGCTAAAGAAAAAAAAAGCCACAATTGTATTACATGCGTGATCCTCCTTTGAAATATCAAGGATTTCAAACTCAAGTGCACAGCAAATTTTCTGAATATACCTCATCCTCTTAGACTTGCTCAGCCTGTCTGACCACATTCCAAATTAAAAGGGAAAAAAATAAAAGAAAAGGAAACGTTCAGTTCCTATTTTTTTCTTTCCCCTGAAAAAAACATCTATTTTAAAATAAAAAATGTTAAAACAATTTCAGAAAGTTACCTTTTACCTCACTTTAGGGAGGCATTTTTCTGACTGCATTTAAAGCCACATAGGGATTGGGCCATTCTGATTTTTTTTTATCCTCTCTACATGAGGATACAGAGCAGGATAGATTTCATTGCCCTCGATATGCCCTCATAACACTTCTGGCTTTGCATTAGGACTGTGATTATAATCAGATCTCATTCTTCAGGGTTTTCAGCTGATCATGCGTAAGAGTCAGGGCCATAATTTGACTTGTAAATTTTACTCTTCCTCTGCATATACATCCTTTCATTTGAAGCACTGACAATTGGTTGCAGCTGGCTATTGAGTGAGGCGTGCCCACACTTTGAGGAGGTGCAGTGCTTGAAGGTGCTTGACTGGCATGTCTGATTAAGCACTTGAAGTCATACTGGTAACACAGTTTGGGATCAGAAAGGAATTATCCAAAGAAATAAGAGATTCAGTGGAGATTATTTATTCCAGACTGATCAAATAGAGTTTTTTGATGTATTAAAATTGGGTTAGATGGACCATTACATAACAGATTTGATATCCAGGCAGCTTTGGAAAAAAAGTTGTTTTGAAGATTTCTGATTTAGCTTTGAACCCTTTTGAAATGATCTCTTTCTGTGTCATGTAATCTTGATACATTTTTTGCAATCTGGTTGGCTGAACTTTGAGTTTACTTAAATGGTCAAATTTCACAAACATTATGTGACCAAACTACCTGTCACAGATGATTACTTTTCCCATTGCTAATCTGCTTCATAGAATCATAGAATCATAGAATGCTTAGGGTTGGAAGGGACCTCAGAGGTCATCTAGTCCAACCCACCTGCACACGCAGGGTCACCTAGAGCACATGGCTCAGGGCTGCATCCAGGCGGGTTTTGAAGACCTCCAGAGAAGGA
>JAUBOD010000386.1:2775190-2786746 GCA_032353885.1 Nothura maculosa
CTTTAATCCTCAAATACATTTCTTATTGTTTCTTATAGAGAAAAAAAATTAAGTCCTTAAACTCTGTGATTCTCTGCAATCTGTTCAAG
Source organism: Nothura maculosa (assembly GCA_032353885.1). Lineage (NCBI taxonomy): Eukaryota > Metazoa > Chordata > Aves > Tinamiformes > Tinamidae > Nothura > Nothura maculosa. The sequence goes on from JAUBOD010000386.1 coordinate 2,775,280, forward strand.
AGCACTTTAAGTTTTAAGCTCACAAGACAACTGTGAACATAGATAGATCCCACTGCAGTATTTTTGATTTAAAGAAAGATAGTCATAGAATTTTCATCAAAGGTTTGAAAAACTTAGTGCTATTTTGTGAGCTGGACCTGTCCCTTTATCCTAAAGAAACATGAGAATTCTTACCCTGATTCTGTCTCTCTCTTTGATATCCTTAGATACAATTCAGAAGGAATTCTTGATTGGTTTAAAGCATAACAAAATAAAAATCCCTAAGCAACACAGTGGTAATATTCTCATTAAATGTGTCATTTGAAAGATTGTTCTTTTGTTTATCATCAAATAAAAAGTCTAGTGGAATTTATGGAAGAGTAATACAGACAGTCTTTCCGAAATTGCAGAGAAGAAAACATAGAAAATTACTCTGAATAATTTGGTTGAAGGAACATTGTTGCCTAACTTAACAGATTTTCTGCACCAGAAGGTAGTTCCTCTATTAACTAGAAGGTTCCTCTATTAACATTTGTGTTCAGACAAATGTGTAATCAAGTTAGCAGCTAATGGACTGTGAAAACACTGGAAAGTTTAATGGGATGAAGAAAAAAAATAGTATGATTTCTAGTAAAAGAAGACTTATTACTTAAGAGAAGACTCATATCTATTCTATTGTGAAAAGTACTATGTCTTCCAATCAAAAGTTATGTTGTATTTATAAGCAATGTTGCATCTTTTTGGCTATTCAAGAGCTATTCTATTAATCTTTTTACAATTTCTTATTCTCACTATATCTGAAATTTTCAGTTTTAGTGAATCCTAAATCTTTTCAGTCATATATTTAAATGAAGCTAAGGATATTCACAAGGGTGAGAATTCTTGTGTATTTAGGTCTAAGAGCATATTGACCATCCCCAGAATTTCTTAAGCTGCTTAAAGCCACTTGACCTATACAAGGTAGGCAATTTCCATGAGAATCTCAGACCCTGCAGCTCTCTGCACTACATCCTCAGTGCTGCTGAGCTGCCATCTGCCATCAGCTTTATCAGCTCTGAGGACGCTGGTAACTCAAACCACTGACCCAATGATTCCCAAGTAGATTGACTAGCTTCTATGTTTTTATTTTCCTTTAGAGTATTACAATTCTTTATGCTGTTATATTTCTTCTTTAGTTCCTGAGCTACAAATGATCCTATCTTAACAGCCCTACCCTATCTATAAGTTTTACTTTTCTCATCTTCCTATAGCTTTTTCTCCTCAGTCTGAGCTCCAGAGGTGCTGTGTTAGACTTTAGTCCTTGATAGGCAGGTAGTGAAAAGCCCAGGGAGAAGAGGGAGGCAGTTTACATCAGGGGTTACAGAGAGGTCTAGCATTGTATGAGAGCAGCTAGGATAACCTAGAAATTGATTTGGATAGATCCAATTGGGATCCAATTGATTGGGAAATTGGAAAAACTGAATTTTAAACAAACTGCTCTCCTTAAGCACAGCATCCCTCTCTTTCTCTTCCTTCTTCTAAAGAAACTCACTCACTGAATATGTGTATTCCTAAACTGGTTAATTTATGGCAAGCTTTCACCTAGCCTAATTTGTCTCTTTTTTTCCTAATTCAGAAAGTCCTGCCAAAACGGGATATCATTGATGAACAACTTCTATACCAAAAGCCACCACTAGAATTCAAAAATTACTTCAAAAAAATCTATTGAAGAAGAAAAAAGCTTTATGTTTACTTCTAGAAAGAAGTGTGAATAATGAATGTTGGATTTAGAAGGCAGATTTCCTTTTGCTTTGGAGCACACTGCCCTGAAGTCCTTGGAAATGTCTGTATATTCTCTACATGGAATGAAGGTAGCTTCACTTTCTTTATTGATGTTTACAATATATTCTCAGAAACCAGAAAAATATATCTGATCCCAGATACACAGTTATTTTGGTTTGATAACACAAGCTTGTTTCTCTGGTTACACATTAAGTCTAGCTAGTCTTACTTACCTATATCAGCAACCTTTATCCCTTTTGCTGTATAAAGTACTTAAAAGTAATGATAATTCAAGTGTAAACAACATCTCCCATTTGCCTAAACATAATTCATTTGACATTGCTTAGGAAGTCAATAGCAGCAGAAGTATTCCATTTCCTCACCAAATATATGGCTGTATTGCCTACTAGCCACAAATTCAGTAAACTTCAGAGACATATGCAAAATTTGTCACTCGTTTCAGTAATCTTCAGCTGAGTAATGGTAAAATGGAAAAATTCATATATTTTCCTTTTGTCTAAATGCCAATCTATGCTAATTCTTTATTATAAATATTTCAGGTACAGTTAGAAAAAATTAGTATAAAAAAATGCTTTGAAAATCATAAGGACTCTGTCAAAATGTCTATAAAATGAGTAAAGCTTTATTTTAAATTACTAAATTAAAAAATCGAAATTACTCTTCCTGTAGTGGTCTCACAGGGAGTGCCTGGAATATTGTATTGCCACCATGCGATCAATCTTGGGCTCTTCACTGTCTACATAATGTTTCATTTTTTGGCTTGTGTCAGAAATGACCCAAGCCATTTGATTTGTTCCCTAAGGAAACTTTAACACTGGAGATGAATTGAATTAAATTAATGCCTTGTTCTTGATGATCACACACTAATATTAAATGGATAGAGTGGTGCTGGCCTTATTCAAGATAATCTGAGCCCAGTCCTCAAAAATGTGTCTTAGGAGCTCTGAGAGCCCCTAGATATCGTCTTCTGCCCCTGTGCCTGCATGTGCCACTTCAATGCCAAGTGCCACATTCTGCTGCTAGCTTGGCCAGATGCAAAACAGCCTTCCAGCATGAAGGGCTTTGCCTCAGGCACTGTGACTGTCTGAAAGATGCTCCAGGATACATCTGGTCTGTGAACTGAGACCTTTCAAGAAGTGTTATCTGAGGCTCTTAAAGGGAGCCTTATGGGTCACGATATCCAGTCTGCTGAAAAGCTGTCCACAAAACACACCCAGGAGAACAGCATCGCGTCCTGCTCCTGGCAAGAAGAGAAAAACCTTTATACGGTCTCCTGATCCCTTTTCTTCTCATCCCTGGAATGGCCATGGCTACTCAGATCCCTCCTGCTGCCCAGGACTAGACCTCTGAGGAGCATGGCTGCTAAATTCAATCAGCAAGAACAAACAGAACTGTAAGTTTTAGGAGACAGACTTTGCTCACAAGCTGAACACTGCATCTCACAAGCCTATAAAAGGCCTTGACTGACCTGAAATTTTGAGCTTGATAACTGCAGGCTTATTTTGCAATAACCTAATGCCAAGTAGTCAAGACATTTGCTTTACAGTAGCAAGAAGAGTAAAATAAATTCCTTTGAGCTCTAGTCTTGATTTTGCTGTCACTATTGAAAAGCATTAAGATACATGCTCGATTGTAAATACGATAGCACTTTGTGGCAAAAATCATGCACAGATGTTTCATAGATAGCAAGATGTCTACTGGCATGAAAAATGACAACAACAATAGTAATCCTCCCTAACAAGCTTCATGTAAATTCTCCCTTTAAATAATGCTGAAACTCTTAAATTATGCAACATTCTTGACAAATGTACTAAGCTAGGATTAGGCAGGATTGTCCCACCACCTGCCACTTGCTCTGTAGTTCTGGGATGTTCTAAAGCAGGTTAACTGGAATGAAAGCTGATCCCATTGAAGTCAGCAGGAAGTTTTTCACTGATTTCAGCGACAATTGGACAGTGAAGGAAAAAAAAAAAGAAAAAAGAGAGAAAGAGAGAGAAGAGAAATTTCAAACATGCAGCCAGATGCATTTTTGAAAAAATGATTCAGCAGCACTGGAGTATGATGATATGAAATGACAGAGAAGTGTTTACTATGTGTCAAAGTGAGGGGTGGGGAAAGTTATTGATATATTTTGTGTGAAATATGAAATTTTTCAAATTAACAAATAATTTGTATATGTTCTCTTCTATTCTATTCTGCTATGAACTAAAGAAAGATTCCTCACATTCAGCTATAGAGTAAATCACTGTAGCATATGCAGAAGTTCAAGAAAAACCCTGAGGTTAGGACAGATAACTGTTTTATAGTCTTTACCATTGTTCTAAGCATGATGAAATGCTCTTTTACTAATATAGGAAAATTATATCATGTTCTAGATCAGCCACAAGAGTTACCACAAGAGAAATGGTAGCAAAGCAGAGTGGAAAAGTGCTCATTGTTATCTCACACATTTTTTTTTTCCAACAGTCAAGGGATTTCACTTTTTGGAAGTATGGTAGTATGTGCAAGTAAGTATTAAAAAATACTGCCCAAGGTTTTATGTTTTAAAAGTAGACTTCTGCTCATGTTCTTAATCTTTACCTTTCAAACTTTCTTTAGAAACATATAGCAAACCATGCATGTATTTGTGAAGTTCACAGTATAATCAGAACTATTCCTAGAAAAAAGCCTGGCACTTCAGGGAAGATATCATCTGAGCCATGTCAGCTTTTCAAAAGCAGGCAGTAATTCTGAATCAAAAATGTGTTAGTTTAATTTAAAGTAAGGCATTTTTTTCCCTTGATCTGTTCTTCTTGGCCTCAGCAGAAGCCTCATAATATCTCTTTTAAAGCTATTTCAACAAAAATGCTTTCTCAACTTCTTTTGTTAGAGGAAAAATCTACTAATATAATCTGAAAAATATTACTGTATACCATTTGAATATATTAATAGAATTGCAATTTATGTAATTTGCCTCAGTAAAGTGAAGTCACTTGTCTAAACTTCCTTTAGTTTTAATATTCTTAATCATATTATTGTCAGGGTTGATGGAACTACCTATTCTCATAACTCCCCAAGATCCTACTTTCAGTGACATTGAACTTCTCAAAAATTGAACTACTTAGGCTGAAATATTCAATGCTAGGAGACTGCCTCAGTATGAGCTGGTGATTAGTGTAAAGTAGTGCTGATGACTGTAACTTCAACTAGTATATTTCAAGCATTTCCAATAAGAAAACTGGCAAAAAATATATCTCCATCTTAAAATCTTTGGGGGGAGATTTTTAATCAGAAATTATATTTGGAATTATGAAAGTTTTGCAAACCTGGTAGAAATCTGGCTATATTTGGTCATATTAAAAATAAATAATTTTAAAAAAGCTGCATCTCAGATTAATAGATTAGATTTTAATAGCGATCTTATGAAATGCCTTGGGGGAGGAAAGGCTTTTTGGTTGTTGCGTTTATGTACCTTTGCTGTAGTTAGCTTGTTGTGTGGAAACCTGAAGACTTGAACATCCAGCAGTTAAAGTTGTAGGTGGTTTGTTTTTTATTTTTAGCAAAAATATTTTTTATCATTCAGATATTTACTTTTCAGGTTAGTTTGCAATGCTTAATTTTCCCTCTGCTGTTGGCTATGGAAATATATATGCTCCGTCTGCACTGCTATTCCGTTCTGTTGCTGGTTTCCTTGACTGGCAAATGTCAGGAACACAATACAATATTCCTTGTATTCTGATTTCAGTTGATTAGTTGCTACAGGTTTGCAGATCTAAGACACGTTCATGTAAGGAAAAAAACTAATTTAGCCAGAAATTACTGTCTGAATTGTGTATCTTCTAAAATATAAACATGCAAATGAAATAAAATTGCCAAGAATGTAGAATAAATTAGAAGTATTGTTTCATTTTACTTCTTTTGCTAAATATAAGTCTTGTACTATACATACATATACTGCAGTTTACTTGCTATCAAAATATTAGAAGACCTAAAAATGGATATGAGTAGCACATCAGTAGTATCTTTCATTCATTACTCAGTAAAAATATTTTATTTTCTAAAGGAAAGCACATATAAAAGGATACGAAAGTTGGTGAAAAATTCTACTCAGGCATTTCTTCTTAATTTAAAGCATCAGTTAAAAGCTTTCATCAGATTTGAGGAACTCAGATTTTCAAAATTACTGCCAAAAATTATACTTAATTACATTATATTTTTTACCATTTGTGAACCTCAAACTACTTTACAGACATTGCTGAAGTATACTTTACATCTCCTTGTTTTCAGAAATTGCTAACATTCATTAAAAGGTCATGAAAATGTGAAGAAGTCATATATGCACAAAGTCACATGTAAATTGCATTGGACTGTTCTTGTTTTGGATTTTTTTGTTTTGTTTCTTTTTTTTTCTCCTAGGAAAAACTTTGATTTTACATTTGGACTTGATGTTATTTAAGATCTTTTCCAACTTTAAGTTTTCTAGGATTCTAGGATTTTCTTGGACAAAATATAACTAGATTGAAGAGTAGACATGAGGTAGCAGTTAATGGAAGCATTTGCCTTATGCATTATTTGGTGATATGACAGCAAAATTTACTTGGAGAGCAAATTGTCAGGTGCTAGTATGGGGACAAGTGGATCTTTTAAAATATAGAATCAAATTTTAGCCACAAGATAGCAATATTGTTTATCACTCATGTTTACTCTAACAGTTGTCTAATTGACTAATTTTCAGTCATCTATAATTACTTCCTATAAAGAAGTCCAGTTAGCTTCTTGATCACTGTAAATCTTTACATTCCTTGTTAAATTCACATAGAAGACAGATGTAGATATAGGCAGCCACTAAAGGATCATGATCTGATATTTTTATAGCTTTTCTTTTGTGCTCCAAAATATTACCTAAGGCATGCAAAATGTGAATTTAAAATAACATATGGGCCACTATAAACATAGATATGTAATGTCAGTTTTCTGCACTGTAGAGTTAATCTCTATATTCAGGAACTTTTTTGGAAGTTTTAAGCCTCATATTTATTTTGTCTTGTAATTTCCACAGAGGAGTATCAATATGACTTTTTTGTCTGTCTATAAATTAAGCTTCAACATAGGAGTCATAGTAAAAGATTTACTAAGAAGATACTTACTAAGGGCTAACTTTTGCTAATAACTAATAATAACTAAGTCTCAATATCTTAACTGTTCATCCTATGTTGATCACATGTTATATGTACCTTGACCAATGTTTGGAATCTGCAATAATGACTAGATAATATTTTAAAGAGTCCAAAATACATGATATTTTCTTTAAGATAACACTATATAGTTCTTTTTTCTTCTATATTGTTCTGCATGCATGGTTTCCACTTTAATAGCTAAAATCATTTAAATGGTGCCAAGTGGTAGAGTAACTGCAGCTGAGCACCAGCTTCAAAAGACAAAAGAATTTTTGACAAAAGACATTTTTAACACAATTAGAACTAGACTGTGGTGTATATCTCAGTTCCTGTCCTTTTCCACACCCTTAAAGAATGTGAATAAAAAGCACCTTTCACTCTCTTAAATTCCCCTCAGGTGGCTGAAAAGTGAGTTATTGAACGCAAGACTGCACCATTTCCAGAATACCTGAGAAGCTGAAAGGTGACAAAAATGAAATTCTGATCTGCAGCTACTTCCTCTCAGTAGGTGTTGTGCCTACAGTTCATTACAGAAAATGAATCTGATAAGAGATGTATTATCTGAGAACAAGGAATGTGAAATGAAATATTTAAGGTATCCACAGAAACAGATCTAAGCACAGTGACATTCATAAGAGCCATTTAAAATTTTGTAGCTGATTGGAAATATCACTGTTTCCCAAGCTCATAGGATGCTCGACTATTTGAATATTTGATATTTTAGTGTATTTGAACTTAACCTCTGAGTGAGGCTGCTGTTTCCCATAGCATGTCCTATTTGTATTCTGCCGTTAGATACAGAAAGGTAAATATCCTTTCCCTGTGAATGAAGCTCTCCCTAAACTGTCAGCAGCTCTAGGTGAACACTTTGTAAAGTCTCTGCACTGCCTTTTCTCTAGTATCTCTTACTACATACTATTTTGTGTGAAAAAGTCAGAATCTGTCTTGTACAAAGCTAGCTCTGATGCAGGCACTCTACAGATAAACAGTGATTTACCAGAAGATGTGAAGGCTTTGCTAGTGTTATGTACGGAGCTCCAGACAGACCTTAGAAATAATATTCCCTCTATGTGTTTTACATGTTCTTTGACTACATGAGATTGGTTATAGGTTGATCCTGTGAAATACTCTGTCCATTAAAATATGTCCTGGGCAAATAACAGAACCTTCAGAACTCAAATATAATACAAACTCAAAAAAGTGACAGGAATGCAGACATTTGAGGATTTTTTTCAGCCTTTAAATGCACTGTAATCACAGTAGTTTTATAGACTACTATAGAATCTATAATTATAGATTATAGAATTTGGGACCATAGATTGATCTGTTCCTTACCTATAACTTTCACTTCTTCTTGTGCAATTGCTATCTCTATGAAATCAAAGAGCTTTCTCTAAAGTGTAATCACAACACTTTACCAAAATACACAAACCAAGGCCACGCTTGTAGAAATTAATGTCAATATTGTGAAAAAGTGTTACAAGAACCATCTTCTTCATCATTCAGTAGCATAATCTCACTAACTTCAGCAAATACTGTCTTGAGTTAAAACATAATGTCTTGATTATGTTTTTCCACTCAGAGTGAGCAAGTGACTCACAGTAGCTTGACAAACAAAATCACGTTTTCTAGTCATGCATAATTAGTGATTAAGCTTTGATGATGCATTTTGTTTATCCTCTGTGATTCAAGGTATGGTTTATGCCTGTGCAGTTTAACCTAGGATTTATTCACATCTTACCTCAAGCATATACTATTTTGTAAATGTGCAGTTAGTAATTTGCTATGCATGGTATTAGGTACTTGCTTAATTTATATTGTATTATTTCTGTGCTCTGGTTAGAAGACAGTTCACCTTGGGGAAAGATTAAGACTGGATTCACAGACTGTGACAGATGTGCTCCTTCTCTAGCTCCACCTGACTTTTCCATACATTATTTGATCCTGGTGCTTGTCTCCTTACTTTCTTCCCTCGCTCAGACATTAACCATCAATAACAGTCCTGATGGCTGCATTCTGATGTGGAGATAAGGCTAATTGTTCATACAACAGCCAGAAGTTTTCTGAAATGAAAGAACAACTATAAATCAATCATCTTATCCCATAAATATGGGGAAAGCCCAAAAGCCTGTTGAATTCTTGCATTGCAGTGGGCTGCATGCCAGGATCTCTTGAGCAGGGACACCTCTCAAGGATACTCCTTGATGTTAAGAGATCCTTGACAGATCCTAATAGATTCACAGTGACTATAGCACGCTCCCTCGTTGAACTTGTAAACTTTATTGATGTAACTGCACAAAATCCCTTGCTTGTATACCGTTAACCAGGTACTAGGATTGGATCCAGCCGCACCCAGACCAACTCAGAAGGAGTTGGGAAAGAAAGAGGTCAAATCTGAACCTTGTGACTCAATGAGAGGGTCTCTTTGTTAATTGTGTGTATATCCTGTTCCTAATGTAGTAAATAAGAAGTGACCTTGACATGGAATCTCATGAAACCATTGTCCATATCTATAAAACCTATTACTATTTCTTAGTTAGTCTTAAAGAGATAGAAAAGACCTTGCTTTTCCCAAACAGATGTTCACAAAAAGTTTCACATTCACTCTCATTTAGCTGATTTTTTTTAAAAAACATCTCTTTTACAATTCTTTTTTACAGAACACATGGTTTGCATTTCAAGACACTTTCAAGAGGTAGATGTAAATTTTCCCTCATCTAATTATTGTCTTCATAAATTCCAATATCTTCTACTTCTTACTCATCACTGTTTTCAGGACACACACAAAAAATTTGAATATTTATGCATTGTCAGTTGAAATTATCTTTTCTCAGTTATTACTGCACAGCTATAATGAGATGATAATGCATCTTTGTGCAATACAAGAGCCAGCTGGATGTTTCTTGTCCTTGCTGCAGCAGCCTGATGTTAATTCAGATTCTTCTTTTGATGTGACAAGAGCTGTATTTGATATTTGCTAATTTATTCTACACGACTTGTCTATCGTGACATGAAGGGTTTGATGACTGCTACTTCAAAATACTGTAGTGCACTCTTATAATACTGCCCCCTCTAAACTACTAAATCACATTTAAGTGATCATAGTGATTTCCCTTCCACTAGGTCTATATGTAATCTTTTTCTTAACCATTTGTTTTCTTTCCACTTTAGGAAAATAAACTATTAAAGAATGAGGCCACTGGACGGCATGCAAGTAAGTTTTATAGAAAATATGCTTGAGATTAAAGGAAAGAATTAAGCATAGCAGAAGTAGAACAGTTAAAATACTTGAGGAAAATAGAAAAAATAATGTACCTTCATGTCAGAGTAATTAAGCATATTGTAGCCTGAGGGGATGATGATTAAACTACTAATATATATTATGGCTGCTCTTTTTACTTTGTATCTTTCCTAACAGTCTTATTTTACCTCATGTTTTCTTTTTGAGGGAAGTCTTAATCTGGTGGTAATTCAGGGTATGCTATCTCTGAATTTAAGAACTTTCCCATATGATAAGAGATCATAATCAAATGTTTAATGAGGAGATTTAGTAAGCAGAATAAATTCCTGTCTGTTCCTAAATCTGATCTAATATGTGGATTTGATTTGGGATTGGAGGTGGGGTATCTGAATGTGTTCTCTGTTACCAAATAGTCTTTTTCAACCTGTAGTGTGCAGTGATGTTATGAGTCAAGAATTAAGCAAAAATTAAAGAACCTGTTTAAATTGTGGGGTTTATAAGAAGGCAATAGTAATTCTTACAGTCTATAAAAAATATAAATGGCCTTTTTTATTTGTTCTGCCTTCCAAGCAAAGTTGCAAATAACTTTGAAGATAAGAATTATGCATCTCAGTAACCATTGTATTCCTGATTTGGCAGACTGCAGTGGTCCTTATTCTCAGCTTTAAATTCATTGTTTCCTCAGCATCCATTTTCTTCCTTGAATTTGTCCTCACAAGTTGCCTAGGCTTTCAGATGATGTATGACACATGAAATGCTGGAGCAGGACCAAAAGAGCACTGGTAGCAGAACTCTTACTAAAAGGCTTAGTAGCTATGGAAACACAGAGCCTAGGAGAACAACATTTTACCAACCTTTCAAATATCCTATTTTGAGTTAGCAATCTTATTAGGATGACATATTTACCTATTACCTCTTCTATGCAAATGAATAGAGAGGTGAGATTTCTAGTAATCTCTATGGACAGAAGAAGACACCAGAGGCACAAGCACTCTGAGAAAGAAGGAAAATACATATTTATTTACTAAATATAGTAGAGCCAGAGACTATTCCTTGGCCTTAAATCCAGGCAGCACAGACTCACAACCCCTGACGGACTTGCCCACGAGTGCCTCTCCAGGCCAATATACAATTATTAGAGATCATTTTTGCCAGTTTAGATCTTCTGAGATAAAATGAGTAACTTCTTGTAATGGTTGATAACATCTATCTGAGATTATGTGTTGCATGCCCAAGTCTTCTACATGTAGACATATCGGGGTGTTAAGGATTAATATAAAGTCTAGTGCTGGAAAACTGTGGAGAGGGT
>JAUBOD010000386.1:2786862-2812632 GCA_032353885.1 Nothura maculosa
GCGGCATCCAGGCGGGTTTTGAAGACCTCCAGAGAAGGAGACTCCACAACCTCCCTGGGCAGCCTGTTCCACTGCCCACCCTTACAGTAAAGAAGTTCCTCCTCACCTGGAGATGGAACCTCCTGTGTTTCAGCTTGCATTCGTGATATACAGGCAGTCTCAAGGGAATGCTTTTTCTTAAAAATATGCTCTCCAATCTTTTGAAATTGCTCAGATTATATCCCTGGACCTGGCTAGGAGGGAGTGGTTTACTCAAAATATCTATTGCTGGAAGGGAGTGGTTTACATCTCAGACGCCTGGATTCTATTTTTGTGTTTTGTCTCCACTGAACCATTGCTCCTTCACATATAATGTATGACTCTCATCAGGACAGTGCCTTTAAGCAGAATTGGAACATTTGCTCATTTCTGAGCTGTTTTAACTGAAGACCAATACACTCATAAAGGGAAAATAAACCTTTTTCTTGTAAGTTTAAATGTAATTAGTATGGTGGTATTAATGAATTTTTGTAATTTGCTTTAGGATTTAAAATAACTCAAAATAATTTGTTTTGCTCTTTTTATGGATTATTACAAGCACATTTCAGCTCTGTCTCAATGTATTTTCTCCTCAAAAGGTGAATTTTTACTCCAGATTACCAACCGGCGTGTGGCTTAGAAATGCGTTTTTATGATCAAATGGGTTTCATTCTCTTCCGAAATTAGATTGATTATTGCTAAGTGTACAGACCCAGGCAGGCTAATGGAGTTAATTACTTCAGTTGCATTAAAACTGTTGAGAGGGATTTGTCTAGGCAGTAGTTGTACCATTTGCCACAGCTGTCTGTGGGTAGGGAAGTGCTGGACAGCCTGATTAGCATGGTGATTAATGTCTACATGAACACTGCCAGGCACCCAAAAGCCTTTGTATGTTTTTCGGAGAAAATTACAAATGTTGGCACACTTGTATTTTAGGAAAAAAAAAAAATTCAAGGGCTCTCAGGATGTCCTGGAAACAGGTGAGCACTTGACAGAACTCTCTGTTTGCCAAAAGCTCCCTGTACACTGTGAAGTGGTCCAGGAAACTGTTATGACTGTAGAATACACTCAAATTAATACTTTTATTTAAAAAAAAGTGGATTGATGAGAGATTTAAAGACAGAGAAGATTTATAAAATCAATAAACATAGTTTGTTCTGATGCCTTATGGTCCTTCATGACAGCAAGACCAGTATGATAGAGTAATGTGCAATGAGGCTGTTAGAAGAGTAAGTAATTCACTATCTCTGCTAGATGGCTTTTGTTGCTTGAGTTCCTGTTAATATCTGGTTGGGATCTATAGCTGTCTTCTCCTGGGATGACGTTCTCTCCAGGAGGGCAGAAATGCCAAATCCAGCTGTAATGTTAGTGGAATCCAAGAAGGATCCTGCTCCAAACTATTCTTTGGGAGAAAAAGAAAGGACAGAAAGTTAAAAAAAGAATGTAGTCTGTAGTTATTGCAGATATAAAAATATAAAAAATAGTTTAAATGAAGAATTATATTTGTGAATAATAAAAAGATCCAAATAAAGAAAAGTTCAGGGCAAACTAGAAGGGAGTAAAGGATTTGGAACATTTGGAAAGGAAGCTTAGAACACAAGTATCTGAAGGGGACTTTTTTGTGTGTTTGTGGAGTTTGTAACTTGGAAAATTTTATACAAAAAATATATGCATGGAATAAAACTATGTTATCAGAAAAACATATCTCAGAGGTCTTGCAAGATATCAAAATATAAGATATATCTTCTTTAAAAAGCTTAAATCATCAAGTTTCTGAGCATTGCATCAAGTAAGTATGTGCATTCTGGGCATGTGCATCAAAAGCACATGCCCCAGGACACTAAGTCAAAAATCAGTGCCAGAAAGAACTATGCCAATCTGGGAGAATGTCACAAATAAACTGATAACCTAAGAAACAGATCTCCTGAAAGAACAACTGGTATGACACAGGAATGAAAATCTAAAACAATGTGTAGAATCATTCTAAAATGTATTTTCTCTTCAAGGAAAAAAAAAAGATTCTCAAATATTTTGTCAGAAAGGGCCACTATGGTTATCATCTCTTTCATAAAGATTTTAATATCATTCTTTGTCTTGTAACAGAATAGTTTTCTACTTTATAAGTGGATTCTAACAATTTTTGAAGAATTTACATTTCTGTGCTTTATACCAAAAATATTTTTCTTATTTCAACGAAAATTCAAGAAATGTTACAATTACTGTAGTTTCTACTATAACATGCTGTAAATACTTGTCTTCTTACGTTAAGCATGATTGAATCTCCAGAATATCAGAAATGCTAGATATCTTAGATTTCCCTAAGGACCACAACCCTTAGGAAATGAGACTGGCAAATTGAGGAGAATAGAACTATGTTATGATCCTGATTATTTCTAGGGAAAACATCCTAAAATATTATACTGCAGGAAGGGATCTTCTTGGAGATTGAAGTAAAGACTTTAAGCAGGTGTGCCAGTTCATAGGACCAGAAACATTTCCTATTCATGAGGAGGAAAAAAAACAAAACCAGAATGACCTCTAAAACAACTCTTTGTTCTTAAAAGGACTTGCAAAAAAATTTCATCTAATAATAGCAGAGGAAAATGGAAAAACAACCTCATCCTGTGTGTTCCAGATTATGTGCAAGGGGTACCATAGCTCCAACATATTGTCTGGTGCACAAGAGTCATTTGGACAGAGCATGAGGCAGAGGTCCTTTGCCATCTACTACAGCACTGCTGGTATGAACCTTGCTTCTTCTAGCCTTGACACATCTCAAATATTCCTCTAAATTAGTATCTTGTGTATATTTTCCATTCATTCAAAATGCTGCTGACTGATTCATAAGACTGTTGGCATTTAAATCAATGCAAAGTTTAGTTTTCAAAGACTCACTATTCAGCCTACTCAAAGACAGCCCATTTTTGTTCCAATTTGCCTTTCATTGAAAAAATAAAATGGTTGTATTATCAGTCTTGTTCAGTTTCCCTTCTAGAGATGTTTAAAATGAAGATTTTTCTGTTATTTAATCTATCAAGAATAATTTTCCTCCCTCACATGAAACTAAATGCCTGAGTACTTTTTCCCTTTTTTTCTCTCTCGATTAATCACTCTGAAATTTCTCCTGTAGCTGGAGCACTAGAGCTAGTCTGGATCCATTATGAATTTTATGCAGCACAATTTAATTTTGTATGTATTTCCTGATGAAAAGTTCAAGTTCAGTGTTCCTCTTTTCTTAATGTCACATTTTTCCTTGTTGCTTTTATGATAGATATATTCCTAGTGAGTAAATCCCTTTCAATGCAGTGTTGAAAACCCATAGATTACAGTGGAGGTTGTGTATTCAACATCTTATTTTGAAAGACCAGACTATTAAAGCTTTTTTTCCTTGAGCATCTATTGTAAGAGTAATGTGCTACATTAAAGCCAAAATATCTTAAAATAATAGATCTCACATTACTAAATTCATGGAAAATGAATTTATGCATTAAGTCTTTCACCATTAATTTAATACAGCTTTCTTTATTTTCATGCAGCAGATTTGTTTTCTTTCATTTCATAGGTAAAATTTCAAATACAAAGATGTGTCTAAATGCAGCTGAAGACATCTATTCTTTCATGTCTGATATCTTTCACTAATAGATGCAAATGCAGTGTATTAAAACAAAGTAAAAAAAAAGCTCATCATTTTATAAATAAAAAGAAATATAAAAAGAAGAGAGAGAAAAGTAAAAATAAGTATGTAAAAGTCGTAGCAATTAGTTGGCCAGAAAGATTTTTTTCTTTCCTGCATCCTGCGTAAATATCTGCTTACTGATGCTTAGTTTCCAGACAGTAAATTCCACAGTTAAAATGCAATGGCGATTCATGAGAGTTACCTTAAAGGAAAAGCAGCACAATTAGAGTAACTTTCATTAGGAAAGCAGAACCTAATCCTCATGACATAAGAATGTTAAATGAACTGAACACCAATCATTGCTTCTCTCCTCTATTCTTCAGTAAAAAAAGTGGAGTATATCTAGCTGTGGAAAAAAAATAAAATCATTATAGAGATGATGGAAAATGAAGAGGTGTAGAGAAATAGGAGATTCATTTTTCAATCTATACACTTGGGTTTTTTTTCTCATGAGATTACTATTAAAGTTACGATAGTATGACAGCTTGTTCTGAAACTCCAAAATAAATTGAGTGTTATAGTTAACAAAGTCTTTATATAAACAAAAGCAAAATCATTACATAGTCAAACTCCTACAAGTTCATTCATTTCAGCAATTTATTTTTCAGAAAGTTGCTTATTAGCCTAATTAATTATGTGATGGCCAAAGATACAAGAACACCAAGTCTCTTATCAGAATAAGCCTAATTTATTAGACTAAAATATTTACCTAGCAAAACAGACAAGGTTTCAGTGAGCTTTTCTTCTTTCAGGTTGTTATTACAATGCTTATTTTTTCCATGTAAGGCAAAAAGCACATCTGTATGTTGTCCTTAAAAATATAGGTTTGAAATATATGCTCTTTACAATTCCGTATACCATTTTGGAGTCACTGTCGTAAACAGTACATAATGTATAGTACTTAAATGCTCGATAATAAAAAAAGCTATAGTTAACACACTTTGTATTATAAGGAACTAACCAAAAGCTATATTCTATTTTTGGAGAGTAGAAAATGTCTACTTTCCTAGAAATCCCTGTCTTCCTATGTTATCACTGAACATAAAAGACTTAGTCTATAAGAACAGCCTAGTTTACATATCCAATAGATGGCTAAAGCTGGGGAAGAATAACTCAATCTTCCCTGTGTGTGCACTTTCGTATTTAAATTATGCTTTTCAGCTATACAATATACATTATATAATACCTTTTTCTACTGCCTCCGGATTTGTACAGATGAGACACGGACACTGTTGGCTGAGCATGGCCGTGCTGCAAAGAAGGTATTGTGCTTCAGGAAGTTAGACTTACCTCATCTGGTCAGATTCTGGTACTTAATCTTTTACTTTATTCAAAATAAGTAATATTTTGTTTTATAAATTATGCATAGAATTTTTATTTTTTTTTTGCCCTTCACTCTTTCTCCCTCTCCCTCTTTTTTTTTTCTCCTTGAACTGTGGTTCAAGGACAAGTACATTACAAGTACAAATATGTCAATTTACCCAACTTGTGTTGTTGTTTTTAGTATTTAAGACTTCCTCAGTGATTCTGCTCAAGAATAACCAGTAGCAATGCCATAGGTGACTTGTACCTTATGATGTCCTAGAAGAATAAACACGCTGTGTAAATTGGTGTGTGTAAAAGGAAAAAACGCCAGGTGGATATATGAAGGATGCATTCTGCAGAGCTACACCATGACTGCGTTGTCAACCTTGGATACTGCAGCTATAAAGAGAATAAGAGCTAGACAATGAAAAACGTTTTTCATTTCAAAGCAATCGATTTTTTAAAAATTGGATGTCGTTACTAATTCAGAACCTCTTATAATTCAAAATATTCACTTATTTTTACTTTGTTCTTCTTGTAATACTCCTCTTGCTTTTAAATAATTATATGTCATTTGACATATTTACTTACTGTCAGGTATCACACATTTAGCTATGCAACAAAGAAGATATCATTTCTGTTTAATCCTGACAGCTTCCATCTTAGCAATTAATGTAAATTAGTTTTACAACAACCAAAAAAAAGAGATGAGAATTAATGTTACTGAATGTTAAGATACCAAGTAACTTCACTGCTAGCTATTTCTGCTGCAGAAAGGATTTATTCTAAATATATATCCCTTATGCTCTAACTTTAAACTCATCTATGGAAACATGTGCTTCAAAACCAGGGAGTGTGGTATAGGCATAAATTAAACCTCTTCCTAGAAGGACATAATGAAAAAGTTAAAGAACAATGATTTTTTTTTCCTGTATGTATATATGTATATACACATGGATACACATACACACATACATACATAAAATACCTATATGGAGATATACCTATGTAATTATTATAATTATACATGTGTTTTATGGGCATAGATGTGCAGATAGATAGATAGATTTATGTTATCCCATTGGTATTCCGTCAATGTGCCCTTCCAGAACATTTGACATTAATGTCCCTAAACATAACTGGGGGAAATGGGATGTTCTCGCTACCTCAGGCTGCTCTACCAAGGAAAGAGGGATCTCAACACTCATGTATTTTACCTGGGGAGTGAAAGTAATCCTTGAGTTTGATGCCTAGCTTTAGTAACACAGCTTTGTTAATATTAATTTTCCTGTTGGCTTTGATGTAAAAATATGTCTAATTCTCACTTATTCTCTTCTCTTTATACTTCTATATAATACATTCAAATCACCACTATTGAAGAGGGTTTTGGAGTGTTTGAGCCATGGGGTGGTGGAGTGTGGCCAGCCCAAGCAAAGCAGAGTACTCTGCTTGGCCAAGATTTGCCTTTGTTTGTGAATGCAGACTGCCCTCTGGCTAAACACTCTTGCTACCCCTGTGTAACCTTTCTCCTAACCCTGCCTGCTTTTTGTTGCAACGTTTTCTGGTCATATTGTATAGCGAAGGCCCTTCCACAGAGAGGTAGCAGAGAAAATTCTCATCTAGAAAAATTCCTAATATGAGCAGATCAGAAAATGAGAACAGAATTAGAGAGAGGAAAAAAAAAGTTCCCTGTTTTTCTGTCCTAACCATCAGAACTGTGTTCTTTCATTCAAACTATTGCAACTGAAGTTTGGTAATGTATAGAATTAGACTGAAATGACATGATTTCAACATAAAGCATACAGTCTTGATGACTAACTAAACAATTTTTTAGCAATGAGAAGGTAATAAAAACTGAAGTCTTCATTTATTTGCTGTGTTCAAGAGCAGTATAAATTATATGCCTCAGTCTAGATTATAGTTATTTAAACAGAATGACACAAATTGTACTAACTGTCAAAGATCTGTGTGTGATACCTTTAATAATGACATTCAGAGAGCAGACCAAGCTCAGAATATGATTTTAATTCAGTATCTTCAATAATTGACTCAGTCATTGATTTTGTACAGTGTATTTTGGCATTTGAAATCACCAGGAAAAAGATAAACACATTTATTCCTGAGAACAAGCTATGGAGAGTAGTGCTTTTAAAAGGAAAAAAAAATCAATAAAAAAGAGCACTTCTCTTTCTCAATTTATGCTTTTGAGATATAAAAATTAATTATATAAGTGTGATTCTCTTCATTAAATATAAGTATGACAAATCAGAGTAAAAGCATTAATTTCAGTTTCAAAGTAAATTTGCTTGGAAATGAGACTATAAAGTTGCACACCTGGGTAAACATTTTTATGGTTTATATATCCCTTCTTATATTTTCATACTCTTTGCTTTTCAAAAGATTTGGTGACTTTTCCTGCTATTGTCCATGAAGGGAAAATAGTAACTACAAAACTTTGTATCTCTTTTCTTTCTTCCATTTTTTATTTTTTAATAACTAATAAATATCAACATTTGAATAGTTTTAAATATCATACTTAAAATATACTCAACGGCTTTTCTGTTTTTATGATAAATGAGTGCTTTTGTCAGAAGTCATCCACTCTTATACTGTCCACTTCAAATGTGTGAGAGATGTATATAATTTAAAGCAAAAATACATAATTTAAAAAAAAAATTCTCTGTTTTTTGTTACCGTAATTTAGAATGATTCAGATTTCTGGGTAAAGGGATACATACGATAATAACAACTTTGACTACTTGCTGATCTAATATTTTAGACTTTGGAATCAGAACTCAAGAGGAAAGAATCAATTCTGATAACATGCTTTTGCTAAATTGTGTTTCACTGGGTAAGTAACATTATAGTCAATACACGGCAGGAAGAACTCTTACTGATATTTCTATAGATATGGTGGAATAGCGACCATTATAGATATGGTGGAATAGCGACTCATTGTTACAAAGGCCAGCTAAATTCAAGGTGTTACTTTAGTGCCTCTATAATCTTGTACCTTTTTAGCTCTTCCACGCTATACTTATTACATAGCTTTTTTTCTTTTACCTTGTTCAATCATGCTCATGCACCAAGTTCTAAAAAGCAGTTTGAAAGGAGTGTAAGGAGTGAGCTCAAAATGAGGTCATCTTTCAAATGTCAAGGGAATTAGAGTATATGTCAAACCCTAGAAAACTGTTAAATTCAAGAGAATTGTGAATAAACATGGAAATATATACATAAAATTTCTCACTGTAGCACTATAGGAAGCAAATATATATATATATATATATATATATATATATATATGTATAGCACAATGCAAGACATTATTTTCTGGATATGTTACCCCTACCTTAAGTTATTCAACTTCTATTTTCTGGTCTATGTTTTTTGTCCTAAGGGTTAATAACAGAAGTAATCAGGTTTCCAATTCCAGCAGCATATTTGATAAACTTCCTAAGGAGACGGCATGCAGTGCCAACTCTTATGAAATCAATTTCTGTCATGTAGGCATAATTATACTAATTTTAAGACTAGAGACAACTTCAGCATCATGATAGTTAATATCTCTATTTCTTTCTTTTTTTTTCTTTAGATTTGATTTATATGTTGTAGCTGCTGTGATTTACAAGTGATCTGTAGGCCTGAGTTTCAGATATCACATTTCAATTTTAACTCATTAGTCTGTAGGAAAAGTCTTTATCCTGCAGGCCTTTCTATTCCTAATTAGATATTCTAATTACATTAATATTAAACAAATAAATACTTAATCGATAGCTGGTATTATAAAATATTCCCAAACACAGCAATGTTCACCCCATTTCGCATTTTATTTTACCTCTTCACAAAATTCCTGTTCCTTTGCAATATCTTCCAAAGTTTGAAACAGTCTTCTTATTGAGAAAGTGCTAAAGACAAGCCTTTTCTGAATTTAAACAGAAGAAATGTTAGGCTGAAAGCTTTTAGTTTTTGTTATCTTGTCTGCTTTCTCCATTTAGATATATCAAAATTAAGTACCATAGTGCTGAAGATGTCCCACTGAGACTAGCAACTAAAGATGTTCTCTCAGAATTCAATCAATGAAAGAAATTTTAAGTTTCTTTAAGTCAATGAAGAAGTCATTTTTGGTGGCCATATAAGTAAGCAAGGAGAAAAACTACCCAAATAGTAGGTGTATGGGTAACTAAAGCTAAAACTTTCTAAGTATCATATGAATCAACCCCCCTTACTTCTGTCCACCTCATCTCACACATTTCTCAGCATGCAAACTGTCTCTATTTAAAGAAACGGCTCTCACCTTGTTTTCCTCAATACCTGTTTTCAGTGAAAAGCTCTAGTATAGTTCCTGTTAAATGGCATTGTGGCAATCTTAGTTTTCTTGTTATGTCAGGCAATCTTAGTTTTCGTGTTAAGGCGTTCTTAAAGAGCTCACTTGGGCTCCAAAGATTACCTTCTTATCACTGTCACTCTGTACAGAAGCTTTTGGGCATCTGAGTCATATGCCTCACTCATAGCAATAGATCTTGTCATTAGTGCCTCACTGGACTTGCTGTCCACAGAGCTAACAAGGACAGTACTGGTCAGCATGTTCTGTTGCTGCACAGGTTCCACATTTGCAGGGGAGATTTCTTCTAAAAAGAGGAAATTTCCCTTAAAAAAGAAAAAAAAAACCTAAGTGAAGAGGTATGAAAACATTGATGGTTTTTATAATACCTCCTGGAAAGTATCCTATTTTTTATCACCTCCTCTTTGCACAGAAAATCTAGTTTCACATGATTTCTCTTGGACTACTTTCAGATCTGACCATCTATTTTCTTATGTATTTCTACTGAATTTTTAAGCTTCTACATTTGATCAGTAATGAGGAAAATATACCTACTTCTTAAAATTCTGCAATTTAAGTATACTTGAGGCCTGCCTCGTCGACTCTATTATGCAACTGCTAACATTCTTATATTTTTCTACTTTGATGCAGTATCTTGAATCTCTTTGCAGTAATATAAACTTCTCATTTTCACTTTCAAAGAACTATCTATGTCTCCTCTCTTCTCTTTTCTGCCCCTTTCTGGCTTTTTCAGTCCCCCTCTATTCTACATATAAATAAAATGTCTGCGCATCATGTGAGCATTAGAGAATAATTAACTTAAACAAAGGTATGAGCAAAAGAAAGCTGTGAGACTATTTAAAAGTGCAGTTGTTTTATTTTCTCTGCAAAATTGATGCATTGACCTTTCAAGATACTTTATTTTCTAGACAGTTCTGTTGACATTCCATTTTGTTTTCTCTTTATATATATAAAAAATCATTTCCTTAAAACAGCATGAATCAACATTTTGCTACAGCTGCAGTGCAATTTTCCACATCTGTTAAGAGGCCTCTCAATTTTTTTGAACAATTCCTTTTTAAATGAAAATTATTTTATGTACATTAAACAGCAAAACAGATTCAGGCAAGATGACAAAAGGAAGAAAATAATATCGATATATAGACATAAACTCACAAATTATGTTGTGTTTCTGTTCTCTATTAATTCTTTATTATAGATTCTCATCTCTTTTTACTTACTTATGAATCCAGAGGCCCCCAAAGGGGTTATTTAGCAATTATAGTGGGCAGCTGCTGTGATAAGTGAGGCATCTTGGCATTTTCTTTTGTTGCATGCCTTGCCCAAGTGAACATTCATTGCAAATGGCACTTATGATAATCATATGAGATACAACTGCAGGTTGGTTTTGAATATAAATAATCTTTCATTGTCTTGGAACCCTACTGGAAGAG
This sequence comes from Nothura maculosa, assembly GCA_032353885.1. NCBI lineage: Eukaryota > Metazoa > Chordata > Aves > Tinamiformes > Tinamidae > Nothura > Nothura maculosa. The sequence goes on from JAUBOD010000386.1 coordinate 2,797,637, forward strand.
TTACATCACAAGATAATTTAACCTGCTTCAAACATACCTTGAACAAAACTTCTGTGAAAATGTTGTATTTTTTCTAGTCTCAGTGAAGTAAAAGACAAATGTTCACATCAGATCAGAATCTAATCTTCTATATACCACAGGTCCGTAAGGTTCGCAAGAATAGTCCATTATCAAATCTATAGACTTATTTAAGCCAGATGTTTCAACTCTCAAATGTAGAGATTTTTTCTCAAGTAGAGGGCAAGACAGACCAAAGACTGGCCAAAGGTTAGCCATGTCTGATGCAGAAAATGTTCTCCCTTTCTGTTTCTGCATATGGCATTTATGAAGCTTATTAAAATATGTCTTTATTTATCCAGAGCCATATTTCAGCCTCTTAAATGAGTAAGAAATGGCAGCTATGCACTGAATACACTGAAAAGATTCTCTGTATTACTTTTGATCACTGACTTATGATTCTTACTCCTCATCTTGATTAAGAATAGGAAAAAAAAAAAAACAGAGTTTACTTGTTTCACTTCGGTCCATTAGTTTTACAAATCACTTTGTATGTTTGGATGAACTACAAGCCCCCAGCATGGAGAGAGATACTTCCCTTGAGGCTGCCCAAAAGCTGAAGGAACTGCAAATTGAGGTGGCCAGTCACAATACGGAGATTGGATCCACCAGCTCCTGCAGTGACAGCTTATATTAGTTTTCCTTATGCCTTTCTCTGGTACTAAGTTCAACTGATATGGAATGGCCCCTATTTGCACTATCACATTCTCTTACTGTCCAAAACAAGATGTCTGAGTCCAACATGACTTTTGTGAAAGGTCTTTGGCTTGGCTGGCTCTGGAACCAGCATTTGTCAGGAAAGATCTTTGTTGACAGCAATACCATGGACAGTTCTAGCATTTGACAGTGTAAGTGACTGACTCCCAGTGTTTGTGCAGTAATGTTGTTTGACATGTTGATATAGACACAGCCTCAAGAATTGAAAAGAGTGACAGGGAGAATAAAACCAGACCTCTGAGATTACCGAAGTAAGCTATCTAGGTACCTGCTGATGATAGAAAGTCACTGTGTAACTACCTGGCATTAAAGACATACATCCTCGATACACTATGGGCAGGGACATAGATAATATTTAAAATTATTTTTAATTCTCCTTTTATCTTTCTGAGTGACTTCGAGTTTTTACTATTTGAAAAGTCAGTATTAGATGTAATAAACTTGCTTCTTTTGGCTATACCTAGCAGAGTCCCAAATATTGATATTTAAAAGTGTTTGTCTAACCAATGCAATATTCCTGTTCACTTTCATTAAGACTTCTTTTTTTTAAAGAAGTGAGGCTAAGTGAGTAAGAAATGAGAAGTGAGGTATTTTAAATCCTATATTTCATTTGTCATACTAACAGCACGGCTTTACAAATGGCCAAATTAATTGCATTTACAGCATACTACTTTTAAGAATCCTTTTAGAATGTTTGAAACATAATGGGCTGTGCACATTTAAATTGCTAGTAACACTGTTTCAAATGAGTCACAGAAGAGAATGCTGTATTCATGATAAAACTATTGCTTAGCTTACCCTTATTTTGAGCTCTAAAGCTTAATGCAGAGCATGTTGAAGTCCTTTCCCTGACTGGATCGGTTTTGATCAGGCCATTTTATAGTTAATTTGAAACTTTCAGGGAAAGGAGCCTTAATACAACTTTAAACCCTTTTTATTATCTTTTTTTTTTTTTTTTTAGATAGACTTGTAGGGTAAAAAAATCAAGGAACTACAGCATAGTATATTGAATTGAGAGAGCTAAAATCAAAAGTGTTTTACAGAGATATGTCATCTCAGCTTCATATATTTATTAAGTAGATCATGGAGGCTAGTATAGACAGTGACTCAAATAGACCTTGTAATCTCAGAGCATAAGGTTAAATTCCAGTGACAAAGAAAACAAAAATTACATTTTGTCTCCAGTTTTTATATACTAGAAAGGCAGTACTTTCTGTAGTTTATGTGTTCAGATGGAAGTTTATCTTAACAACCTTTTGTTTACACTCTATGACTGTCAGGATCTCTCTTTCTTTCAGGTTTAGATGTCAGTATTTTTCCATAAAAATACTTCTGGTCAACATCATTCACTTTTCTGCCAGAAGTAGGCAATGTATAGTCCAAAGGAAAAACCATCTACTTTGTTTACCCTTTGTATGCTTTCAGTCTCCTAGTGCTTTCTCATCTCTAGTGCCCTTGTCATTTTATCCTATCTGTCAATCCAGAGGTAACTTCAAAAGAAAACAAAAATTTTCTCAGTTTGTTCCCAGAAGTCATTTCAATTTTCTCTTTAAACAGATGAAGAGATACACGAGGTAGAGCGATGCCTGCTTCTCAGAAATTGCTGCAATTCTAGGATTTCTAGGTGCTCTCTGAGAGATGTAGTATATCCATACAGCCCAGAAGCCTGGAAGGTCCATTTTTTTTTTGCTGCTACCTTTACAGTCTGAGTTTTAATCTTTAGAGTTTTGCTTACATACTCCTTCTGGCAGAAGCCGATGTAAGCACATTATTACTCCTAGGTGTAATTCTGTTTTTGTACCTGGTAATATTATTTCTACAAGCTTTATTAATCATTCATATCAGTGTCAGACATCAAGTTTTGTGTTTCTACTCACCTCATCAAATTTTCATCCATCCTAAAATAGAGTACATTGTAGAAAAAAATATTCACATAATATGATATTTCAATATCAATGAAGCAACTAAAGAGAACTGAAAATGAATTTGAATCTGCTACATGCTTGAAGAAGTAAGAACAGAACAGGAACGCTCAGTTGGTTGCTTTTGTTTACAGCAACACATTTAATTTACAGTCTTATGGGACTGTTGTATGTTCCCATACAAAAATTTACAGTTGTATGGGAATCCTGATCCATTGGACCAAGCGTGGATGATCAAGATGAAAAATAAGTTTCTTACATGAAACCAAAATAAATCTTTGAAAAACTACATGAGATAGAAATGAATTTTGAGATTCATTAGAAGAGAAAAGAAAGAATCAGGGAATTAAATGTAATATTTATATGTGTTGTTTCTTTGAAATTTATATTTTTAAAGCATTTGCAGTGATCTGTAACTCATTTGGTGTTGACCGAGTTAAAAAAAAGCTAAAGCAGTTGTGGGCATGATAACTCCTTATTTCTTTATTATTATTTATTATTATAAGAAGATTATGCTCCCCATTCTATACTGGTATCTTAACATTTTTTAATATTATTGATTCTCTTTCAGTTAAACTTTATTTTCCAGGTTTAAAAGCATTTCCAATTTGTTTCCACTCACCAAGTTGCTTATTATCTGGTTAATTTTTATGACTATGAAGAAAAAATTTATGACCATGAAGAACAAGTTTTATGACCATGAAGAACAAATCACAGTTCTATTGTGTTATAGTGTAAAGTAGAATAATAAATATTACAGACAAATCCATCCAAATACCACTGTGGAGCTATCCAGAGTCAACTCAGCTTAATAAATGACTTCCTGTTAATCTGAGTGAGAGCTGATCTGTGCCCTGAAGGACTAAATAAATTTGTCTGATTTCCTGCTTAGATGGATTCCTCCTGCTCCAGCATCCCGAATGATAGTCAACCATCGCCTCAGCAGCACTGCAGGTGTTGAGACAAATATTCCTTCACTAAGTCTTACCACTACGGAGCAATAGCAGCAAGTATTGTGCTGTCACTGATGGGCCTCAAGTGACAAAAATGAAAGATTTGCCTATCCCCTGTGCACTAAAATTGCACAGATTCTGCTATCTATTGCATCCTGCATTGCTACTGTAGTTCCCAAACAGCTGTGTGATTTGTATATAAAACCGTTGTATATAAAAAAAACCTCATGCAGTAATTTCTATATTCAATTAAACTTTAAAATACTATAATACTATAATAAATGCAAAAAAAAAAGGCTATGGAAAAGTAAAAGTCTCATTCTGCTCAGATAAAATCTGTACAAGGTGAGCTGTATCTCAGCCCTGGGTGACCACTGTAGTGCTGTTAACACAGCATTGCACTGCATTGGCATTGCTAGTAATATAGGCCATAAACCTTCTCCTGAATTTACAAGACCTCAGAAGTGAGGCTTGTCAGCCTTGATCTGAACTTTCCTTGACCTGCCTGCAGTTTTCTCATACTTTGTTTAGCTGTGACAGCATTTTATCTGCTTGATCTGACATCTAGGGCTTATTTTATTTATATTTGTTTGTTACAAGCATTGCTTCATACAGATACCAGTAACAAACAACTGTTCTATTTAGAATGAGATATTTATGACCCTGACATAATAATTTAGTGTAAAGTAGGCTAAGGATAACAGTAGAAGCTTTGAGAAGCTGGGGCGGAAGATACAATACAAAGGAGTACAGTGAGGGAATGACAAGAGATTGACCCTGGAGACCCTAGCTCACCCATGGATAGGTTAAGAACTGCAGACCTGAAGCTGGAGAACACTGGTTTTATGGACAAAAGAAAAAAGCAGAGAAATAGTATATAAAATTCATAAAAGACACCATATACAGTAAATTCAGATGTGACATGGAAATGGAGACAGATGAATGAAAAGCAAAGATTCAAAAGTGTGATAGTGAAAATATAAAAGTGACCCCAGGTGGATCTTAGAGCGAAAACAAAACAAAACAAAACAAAACAAAAACTGTCAGGAACATGGCAAAGGACTCCAGATGATCACAACTCGCTCTAAGGACCACCACCAGGAAAAACCAAGAGGTCGTTGGCAAAGTAATGTAGGACCCCAAGTAGCAAGGTAAGAGTGAGCTAAACCTCACTCACAGGGAAAAAAAGTTAGAAATATAACAGTTTTAACTGCAGTATTCACAGTAGTAAAGTGCATTGATTTCAGTGGAGAACAGGAATTCACACATACAAGACCTATTTATTCTATCCTGATCTCCGATTTCTGCAAAGTTATGCAGCCATACATTTCAATCTAAACTTTCTTTTAATGCTTAAGTTAGGTATTTCTCCTGCACTAGGAAATACTATGTCCTGCACTAGGAAATAGTAGGAAATACTAGGTGGTATTTTTCCTGCAGTAGCTCTTCTGTAGCAGTTTTCACTTACTTCTGTCTCCAAGGCCTAATCCAAACACCCCGGTAACAATTGACATCTGCCTGCTAGCACAACATACTTCCAAGTGCATGTGTGACATGTGGGGCCAAACCTTGATCTCTAATTCAGCAGAACAGTTTTGAGTATTTCCAAAAGGATACAAAATCATCCATACATTTTATATTAAAATACACGTTATTATTTTGTGTGTACATAAATCCGTATCTTCATCCATGTTTGAAGGAAACAGTGATTTTCAAAGAATGTTAGGACTTGCTTCTCAGAAGTCAATTTTTCTACAAAATATATAAGTATCAGTTTATATGTACCTACTTCATATTGTTTCTAGTTTATTATTTTACATAATGTAATATTTATTTGATTTATGTGAAGGATTCAGGATGTGACTAATTTAACTTTGCTGTTAACCTTAATTTTTTGAGGAGACCACAAAGATCTAATCTTTGAGTCACATTTCAAATTTGATTGTTTATAAAGCATCTGCTATATTACAATTGGAAGTGCAGAGAATGTCAGCACAAAACTAATATTTCTTTCCTTCTTTATTTCCCCAGTGGAAGGGGAAATGTGTTTTTCCATTTCAATTAATATTCCATCTCCCATCTGCAATATGATCAAGATGTTCCATGCTGGCCAAATTATTAATGACAACTGATGACATATGAAGAGTGCGTGCAAAATGTAATTTAACAAACCAGTTAAGTCTTAGACATGGAGCAGACAGATTGAATTATTATGAGAAAACTTTATCCACTGATTGAACATGTAGGCTATTCAGAGAGTGCAAATTTACATTAACTTCTCACCTTTATCTCCTCTTAAATTAAGAAGAAAGAGGATGTGCAACTCATACAGTTTTGTATGAGTGGGAGGAGTAAACTGGGAAAAGTAGCTGATACCCCAAAAGGCTGTGCTGCCATCAAGAGGGACCTGGACAGACTGGACAACTGGGCAGTGAGAAACCTCATTGCCCTTCCACAAGGGCAAGTGCAGGGTCCTGTGCTTGTAGAGGAATACTCTCAAGCATCAGTACAGGCTATGCAGGGCTACGAGGATTATCAGAGGTCTGAAACTGCCTTACAAGGAAAGGCTGAGAGAGCTGGGCCTGTTCAGCCTGGAGAAGAGAAGTCTGAGGGGGGACCTGAGCAGTGTCTATAAATACCTCAATATTGGAAAAGCCAATGCTCCCTCAAAAGAGGGAGTGAGGAGGATGGGGCTAGCCTCTTTTCAGCAGTATCCAGTGACAGGACAAGAGGACACATCTTTAAAACATCTTAAGTCAAAAAGTTCCTTCAAGGGACATATAGACTACATATAATGTGTGACAGATATGCTCCTTTCCCAGCTCAACCTGACTTATACCTTATATACCGCCCTGTTCATTTGCTAATCACCAGAGATTTCTCTAACGCTGGTAGGCACCACCATCCTGCTTGCTTCTCTCACTCAGACATCAACATAACAGTCCTCATGGCTGCATCCTGATGGGGAGATAAGGCTAGTACACTAGTCAAGGTCCTCTGAAATGAAAAAAATGACTACAAGTCAATTATCTTACCCCATAAATACAGGGACAGCCTGAGAGCCTTCTCGAGCTCTCGTGGCACGGCTGTGGCCTGTACATCAGGATCTCCCCTTGGGCAGGGACACCTCTCAAGGTCACTTCTAGAGGTTGGGAGATCCCTTTCTACAACAGGTTTGTGGTAAGTGAACATAGCGCACTTTCTTTAACTTTACTTTGTAACTGTGCACAGAAACCCTTAGTCATAAACCGTTGATCAGGTCTGAGACTAGGATTGGATCAAGCCACATTCAGACTCCTTTCAGAAGGAGCCTGGAAAGCAAAGGAGTCCAATCTGAACCTCATGACTCAACAGGAGGGTATCCCAAGATAATTGTGTATTATCTTGAACCTCCATGCAGTAAATAATAAGTGACCTTGCCATAGAATCTCATGAAATCATTATTCATATTAATAAATCATATTTTTAGTTCTTCATACGAGTGAAGAGCATTTTGTAACTCACCGCTGCCACCACTCATTCCGTGGCACAGTGGCATTTTCTTCCTTTTGCTTTAAATCTGCTGTGGTGCCACTTGCTTGTGGCAAGTGTCATCTGGAGAGTGTCATCTGTTACTTTATAGATTCCTGTTATTGCTGCCTTTTCTTTTCCAGGTTGAAGAGTACTTAATAAAAACTGTCTTCCTGTAATTATGGAAGTCATTGTCTTGCTGCCATTCTACATGGTTTTCATATTTTGTGATCATTCATACAGGGAATGTGCAGTAGCAATTGAACCATAAACACTTGTAATGGTACATTTTTTAAATTTTGTTCTCTGTCCTCTTTCTAATTCATTACAGTAGTACAGTACATACATTGTTATTGTATTATTTGTAGCTGCATATTATTGTATTGTTTATGTTTAATTAGGACTTCTCTACTCCATTTCCAGTATTTCCTACAGAATGACAGTTTCTGAAATTTTATTGCCTGCTCACTTTGTCTGGTCTTCACTCACTCAAATTCAGCTTTAGATTTAATATTCCTAAATACCTTCAATGAATTCTATTCCTTCACTATCCACGTCCTTTTTACACTAGTTATGCATGTACTGAAAAGCATGAGACCCTGTGGAATTCTGCTAGCAATCTAGTCTACTGAGAAAATTGACCATTTGTTCATTCTCTCTCTAATTCTCATTCTTTCATGAATTATGAATCCACAAAAAATACATTCACTTTAATAACATCTTGATTTATTTAGTAACCTCTGATGAAGGAAGATGCCTTTTTTTGTTAAAAAAAACAATTGTAAATATTATCTATCCAGTGACACATTTTATCTACAGGAAAAGTGACAGCTGCTGCCATATCCTGTTTTCCTTCATCAAGTAAAGAGTCCCCATGGTTACATGTCAATACTGTCAATATTCTTAGTCTGATAATGTCTTATCTAGCACACAGTTGGAAATTACCTCAGGAAAGGCTTATGGTCTGTGTGGTAAGCAAGATTAAGCACAAAAAATACAGTAAGCTCTTATGCAATGAGAACTTTCAAAAAATGGGGAATTAAGAGCACTGATATGCATCATGGAGACAGGAGTTACTCTACATCCATGATGCAGATCACTTATATATCCTGTACATCCAGGGTGAATTCACAGTAGTAATAAAAATCAGGCTTATTGATTTTTAGGATGGAGCAATATTTCCAAGAGCTCAGTCAAGATATGAGCCTCCCATTGTTTTTCTTACCAATATACAGATGGCAATGTGTTCATTATTTGGTTTTAATTAGCTATAATTGTAATTACAATGAAAGTAATATTGTTGTATGGTCCAGAAATTTTTCCTCTTTTCTTCTTGAATAATCAATGAAACATAAACAATGAGGTAGAATTTCTGTTTAAGGAAAAAATTCTATTTTATCATTAATATTATTATAATTATCTACTTTCTATTATTGTCTGTAGCAATCATGGAAATTAAACAATATTTGCAAAGTGCACTTTATTTGTCTCAATATGTTGTATACATGAAAGTAACTAAAGCACACAGAATATGAGGGAAAAAAAATGTCCAGGTCTACAGAAGCCAGAAGTGTTTGAATTCAATAGAGGCCAGCTGAGGAGATAGGAAATAAATTATGCTAATATTTTTTTTCTTTTTGTTGAGGGAAAATGTGGTTAACATACTTTGTATTTCCCTACCATATAAAAAATAATAACAAAAAATGAACTTAGAACTATGAGTGCAAGCCTATGGATATTTATGCAAGATAGAATTCTTATTTTTGCAGCTCACTGATGGAAGTTATTTCCTTGCACAATACCAAAAGAATCTTCAGATAAAAGAGAGAAATATAGGTTTGGGTTAGGATATAGGGACAAATAGAGGATTAGTGTCAGAGAAGGTTGACTGTCATGGTCAGCTTTTAACATCAATTTGTTTAGCTGCATACTACACACCTTATACAGTGTTTGAAGAGAACATTGCTGGTCCCAGACTAAAGTTCATTTACCTCCTTTTTCTGAAAAACTATGGTTTTCAGAAAACCATAGTGTGTATGTGTACATGTACACATATACACATACATAGTACTGTTAAAGCTGACTATCTGCCTGGCTGCATCCTTGGCCTTTCTCTCTTAATCCTTCACTTTATACTTCCTGAAACTATTTTGATTTAATTCAATTCCAAGCAGCAGTAATGGGACAAATGCACTAGTGTGAATCAAAGATTGTGCTAATGAATACTCAGATTTCTTCAAGGTAGATAAGGCTTGGTTTCTAACCTGTATATCCCTCTAAACAACTGCCTGATTTATTTTTCTGCTGTCTCCCGCACTGAGAGCAAGGCAGGCTATACTACAATGCCAATATTCAGATCCTTCCTCTAGATTCAGTGGCCCTAATGGGCCCAATATTTATCAAACATCAAGCCTAGTGCAACTTTGAGGAATATGTTTTAGTCACATTTCCTATCCTATTCATCTAAACCTGCAGACAAAATGGTTGAGAAGCAAACTTTCCACTTACCACTTTTATAAAACATTTCTGAGAAGTCTGGGGTTTTTCTCCATGGGTTATGTGTAAGAAACAATATGATTTAAACAGCCTTCCTGAGGGAAGAAGAGTTGAAAAAAGCTTTCAGCTCCACAGAACTGCAGTTGCTCTTTGGTCTTTGGACCTGAGAATTCCTGAGAGAGAAATCAAATCAAAGATGCTGAAAAGTAAGAAGATTACTAGACTGATTTTTTGGTGTTACTGAAGATTATAAAAAGATTATATAAGTCTTATCCTCATTTTCTTAAATTTCATCTTGACCTAGTAAATCATTTTAAGTACAGTTGCCTTGGATTCTCACCAAAGAAAATGCTTAAAAAATGGTTTTTTTGTGTAATAACTCAGATAACTTCCTCTGAGAATAAGAAATATCTATCATAAAAGTATGCTTTTACTTAGAAAAAAAATCACTCTAGATCTCGATGCAATTATCTTTCTTTTGATTCTAAATATAATATTAAATTCATTATTCCTGGGAAAGTGTTCTCTGAATTTTTATGCTACAAGAATTCATATAAACTATTTATTTGCTTATCTCAGAAAAGATTCTAAGTCAAAAATAAATTAAATGAAAGAGATTATATTACAAGTTTTCACATATTTTCAAAATGTTTCAATTTTTGATTTGAAAGTTTTAAATTACAATGAAATGTGGTGAAATAAATGAAATAAATAAATGAAATCACCATGAAAAAAATATGATTAGTTTATATTTAGATAAAATATCTCTTAAAGGAAAATAAAGGTATGCTAATAAGATGAAGTTTTGTAATAATTTTGATGTAAAAAGAATGCTTCTGTGAATCTCCTTTTCTGGAGATCTTCAAAACCCACTTGGATGCAGCCCTGTACCACATGCTCTAGGTGACCCTGCATGTGCAGGGGGGTTGGACGAGATGACCTCTAGAGGTCCTTTCCAACCTTAAAAATTCTGTAATTCTATGATTCTATGCTGATTTTTTTTTCTTACTGCAAGGTTTGTTTTCCAAAAGATGATATTTCCTGACAAAATTTTTCATTAAAATATTCCTGACAGGTCTAATTTCTTCTGCAACTACTTCTGTTGTATAAATACATGATCAAACTTCAATTATATTATCTTTTTATTACAAACCAAGAGAGAGATGATACTATCATTGCCTCTGTGGAGACAAGTTTCAGATATTGCAATTATTTTATTTAAAGACAATACTTAATTCATTTATAAAATTTACAAAAATCAGTTAAATAGTTGTGCTATATAGCTCTGTGATATAAAAATGAATAAGGACACATAAGCTGTCATGCTAATCATTGCAATCCCCTGCCTGCATGTCATAGTCTGGTTCTTCTACCCTACAGACTGGCAGTTTTCAGTATTTTATCAAATAATTATGCAACTTCGAGGCTGTCAGCAAATACTCAAAATTTACTCTCATTCAGGAAAAAAATATAGAAGGTGGGATCAAGAGGACATGCTAATGGACCTCTGCAACTTTCACTTTTGGGGATTATCACGTTTAGAATGCTTTTTTTAATCCTTAGTGGCAGTATTTCAGTCAGCTTCATACCACATTGCTGGCTCTGAATAGTAATATAAAAATATTGAGTAGAACATTTAGGGAATACAAAACATGCTTTTCAACAGGCCTGCTCCACTATACTGAAACAAAGTTTTCTCTGTTACTTAAAATGTCTTGCCTTATTTAAGACTGAACTGTTTGCTCTTAACATAATAGCTCAATGCAATAATGCTTAACATAATTTTGCTGAACTGAAAGCAGACCTTCCAACTAAATATTGATCATGTATACTATCTTCATGGCCTTTTGATATGAAAGAATATGTTGTGGGGAAAAAGTCTCTCTGCTAGGATGGTTCAGGGTGTGAAGTGAGCAGGGAAGATGTTTCAAATTTTTGAGTCCTTACCAATTTTATGAATATAGACAGACTAATTCTATAAACTAAGATATCTGGTTCTCTACATCCTCCTCACTTCTTCACCTATGGATGAAACAGCCTATTTGAGAATGCTTTAAGAAATGTTCCAGCAGTCATGTTCTCAAAAGACATCTAAAAATCTTAATGAAGAGACCGTAGGGGCTACACATAAACATGGACAAATGGACACAAACCAGGGTAACGCTCAGTCAGCAGTTGGCACCATGTGGTGGGGCTATTTTGTCACACCAAAGTAAGATGATGGACAGCTACTCCAGAAGATGTCAAGTTGTGTGGTGGAGCTTGCTCAGATCTTCTGCTTGCCTACACATGCACATTCTGAAAGGCTCTGCTCTTCCATGTACAGATTATTATTGCTCTCTAGAGGATATCCCCATGTATTTTGAGTGCTCCGTCACCTACCTGATGGTGGTAAAGCAACTGCTGGTGCTGTACAGTGGTAGAAAATTGATAAACAGATATCACTTATCCAGAATTAGCAGTGGTCCACAGATTATAGTTCAGTATGAATGAGTGGAATGCCAGCACTACAGAGGATACTTTGCTAGTACATATCTCCAAGTTATTTGTGTGCTGAGCTACACGAAGAGATATAAAGCAACATATTCCTGTTGATGATGTGCAGACCTAAGAGTAGGTTAATGGGCATTATTAACATGGATAAGTGGATACCTAGCTGCTCAGTACATCTGCATCTGTTTGCTTGAAGAAAATGAACTGTAGAGCATTTGGGTATTATGGATAGTCACAGTATTTCTGCGTTTACTGATATTTTAAAATGTTTAAAATAAAGTTTTTTAAAAGAAAATTCCACATTTCTATTTCTTTATTTTAATAAAGAAAAGCATGATGATACATAAAACATTCAAGAAAATAAAGTAAATAGAAATCAAGAAACTGGAAAGCGCAGTAGTGATCCATAGAGCTTATGGGACTATTCTGACTCTCTGGCAGATGAAAGAGGAATTGAATCTAAAAGTTACCATGAAATTTTGGAATGGTAACATTTAAGAGTCATAAAATCATTTTACTATGGACATCATAGACAGATGGCTAACTGCTATGGAAAGAACCATAGGAGCAGAATACATAAATCTAATTATTTTGGCTCAGTCAGCAGTCTTTTTCCTATAGGAAAAAAAAAGGCAACTTCCAGAGAAAGGGAGTCTGTCTGCGGTTACTTAGAGATCTCAATATAATTTCATTTCAAAGAGCTTTTTGTTTTCAGAGACCGCCATCAGATAAAGTAAAAAGATAAGAATAGAAAATTCAATAGGACAATTGAAGATTTACGGAGGATTTGGGGAGGAAATGATGTTGTAGCCAAAATTCAACTTAGATACAAGAAAAGAGTCCAATGTTTTTCCATTGAGTTGTTCAAAATAGGCTATATCATGAAATTAAACTAGGTAAATTATTTACACTATTTAGAAAGAACATGAAGTAAATGTATTAAGCTTTTACCTTACCTCTTACTGGTTCCTATTGTATTATGACATATTGCAGGCTGAAAGGTAATAGAATTTGGAAAAAAAAATCTGAATTACTGAATAGGGAGTTCACAGATTTATTTCAGTGGTAAATCAATTTCTAAAAACCTAGGTGAATCTCTTGGTACAATTGTGTTCATAAGAAGCAGGCTGAGAATATTTTCCTTTCTGGACCGCCCTTTGCACTTTAGATGTGAGGAAGCAATGTGGATGCTCACTTCTTTTTAGGCTGCAACACACATCTAATTGTTCCAACTTTACCCAAACTTTTTTTTTTGTTTGTTTTGTTTTTCTGGAAAGCCTTACAGCATTTATCCCAAAGAATTACAGATTTTGTGAAGAAAAACGTTCTATCTAGGAAGGAAAGCATAGTTTAAAAGTTTAGTTATGAAAGTTTACCTCTCATTATCAGTAAAACTGATTTCATTTGAAAATGAACCATCAGACAGTTGAATAACAAACATAGCGTTAAAAAGTAACAAAAGCTCATCTTAGAAGCTCTTTTTTTCTGAGTATGTTCCAATTACTCTGTATATTCAGTTCCTCAGAAATTTGCCAGAGGGATATTAAAAAAAAAGTTGTTCGGAGATTAAAAAAGAAAAAGAAATCATAGGGTGTTTGAGTCTTTCTGTGAATTTATAATTCCATGTGAGAAATGTAAGGAGAAAAGTTAGTGCTTTCTCAGGCTCTTTTGGGTGGGAAGCGTTCACTCACCAGTGAGGAAGCAAACATATTAGCAAGCATCATTTACTTTAATGTACAAAAGGACAATGTCTAAACTGCAGGGAGCTGCAATGTATGGTGTGCCCTGGAGTGCTGGTGCCGTGCAAATCTATCTCTGTGATCAGTCATAATGACTGTTTTATTGTCTGTATCACCATGTTTTCCTTTCATGGAAATAAGGACTTGGAGGAAAGAAAGGGATAATGTCATCCAAAAATTGAACCGAATTGAAATTTGGAAACTTTCTTAGATCTCAGAATTCACATCCAATCCCTGTATTAGGAAGTGCTGTCAAGTAAACTGCATTTAGTGGGAATCTCCTCTGGGGTTTTCCACAAACATTTTGCACTATTATTGTGATTCTGTGGTCTTCCTTAACCTCATATTATCTCATAGTCATTCCATTTACACAGGTAAGAACTTATGATTTATCTATTTAACTAAGTCATTCCAAGATCATGGAAATAAAGTACAAGCTAGTCCAAGGTCACATTCTTCTCACTATCTGGAACCTAGCCAGTCTCATAATTCATATCACAGAAGCTAAGTAATCAGGCAAACGGTGTTGATGCAGAATAATTAATGCAAAAGCCAAATCATCATTAGACATGATGCAACAAGGATTTAAATGTCTTAGTGTAAAATGAGACTTCATGAGTAGAACAGGGTTCTGGTTATTTCTGATCAGTGTCACTGAAGCAAGTAGCTTGTTTACTGTAAAGTGAATGAAATACAAGACCCTAAACAGTAGTTCAGGAATATTCAGAATTTGATGCTGAAATGTTAATGAACCAAAAATATAAAATTTCACCTTGCATATAATAAAGGTGTAGCATTCAACCTCTATTCCTGTTAAAGTTTTATCTAAAGAAGAAAACAGTTCATTAAAAAGTGTCTCTTGGTACAGGAATTGGAGAAGATTGCTAAGAATCAATTTAATGCTGTATTTTTTATTATGATTATATTGTATCATATTTCGAGTTGCCTTGGGAAAATCACAAGAAATATTGAATATATCAAGTGACCCTTTACAAAGCATTTCCCTTAGCCTCTCAAAAAATCAGTATGGGAATTTGCTCATTGATTACTATAGTAATCCTTACAGATCCTTAGAGAAAAGTTAATCCTTAGAGTCTCAGTAAAACTTT